>SJJU01000710.1:0-15203 GCA_012932125.1 Conopomorpha cramerella | reverse complement strand
TTAGCCAAATCGGTCCAGCCGTTCTCGAGTTTTAGCGAGACTAACGAACATCAATTAATTTTTATATATATAGATAAAATGATCATTTCGGTACTTAACTTGATAGGTAGGTACTTTCGTTAAAGATTCGTATAGGTATCATTTTCGTGTTGTGATAGGGTTATCGCGTAGGTGGTTTCATTTAACGACAATTTCATTTAGACGCAAGCAATCTTTGGGAATTTACGATATTTCATATTTAATTTAATTTATTAGAAACAGCGATGTGCTTTACGGTAACGAAGCTTGCCTAACAAGAGGCTCTTTAATATTATGGATAATTGTAAAGGTGTGTGCATTAGCAAAAATATTTAAAACACCAGAAAATATATGTATGTTAGCTTCTTTAGTATTAGAAAGAATAAGTGTAGATTAAATACGAAATTGAAACGCAAGCATGAACGCATGCATTTGCTTGTTTTGTTAAGTACATGCAAATAGATGTATTCCTTTATTTCAACGAAAAATATATTCAGGGAAAGGTTAAGGCCTAATTAATATTGGTAATCGTAGGTATAGCGAATGTAGTGGTTATATGTGCTGATTATGTATCAAGATTCTTATTTTATTCTCAATTTTGTATCATAGAATATCTCATAGGCATAGTGATGTGAGACTCACATCTATTAAACTATTATTAAACTACTTGAAAATACACAGTCGACATTTGGTGGTAACAATGGTGGGCCAGAAGACCCCACCAGAACCATGGTTCCTTCCGGTATTTACCAGTGTAAGACGCACATGAAATCGTAGGCGTAGAGTTACGGTGACGTTTTAATGTAACAAAGTACGTAATTAAAAGTAATTTAATGATGAAAATAAAGTAATAATTATACTCTGAGATTTTCACTGTAATAATCAGAGACATCAAAAGAGCCGGCAAAAACTTAAAATATTGGCGGGCACTGTTTTAATATAGACAGCGCCACCCTAAGAGACAAAACAATTTATAATTTAAGTTAATTGCTGTTTCACATCTCTAGGCGCTTTGACAGTAAACAAATTAAATTAAACAATGTCCTGGAAATGCTAAAAATAAGTAAGTAATCGCATAGGCGTGATAAAATAAGCTACGGCTCTGAAAATAGACAAAATTTGGATATTAATTTTAGCCTGTGCAGGTAACAAGGACTTGGACTGGTTCAGTAAGACAGAGTTATGTTTTACATACATTACCCGTTAATTCGTTATAAATTCCTACCTGCCTTATTCATATTATTTGTTAAATATTTACGAGGTAGAGCGCTTTTCAACCAAATACTTGCATAATATGATACACACAAGCGTCAAGTCATTCATAAAGACAGCCACATCATTAGCTATTGAAATAATTAAACATTGTCATCAGTAGGGGAGTTAGATTATTTAATGGCAGATACTTATTGTAAGTCTTATTCTAGTCCAGTATTGAAGGATAGGGACGATTTTAGACTTGCTGAAGCAATACGTAACCTACGTCTACGGCGCGTAGCTACCACGACATCGAGATTGAAATTTGAAAGTGCCTACGTATAAGACAGATTTAGGTAATAACATTATAACGCTAATAGTTTAGATTTACCTACATACCTATAACGGAACATTTAATGATGTGATTCGCGACAGCAGAATTAATTGGCAAATTATTTCATCGTGCATTTCTTCTTTAATAGTATTTTTATCAAGTCAATATTGTTGCATATAAATACCTTAATGCACTGTGCCTGGGTGAAGCCGCGACCGGGCGACTACTTATAAAATAAATATAAAACTTTACGACATTATTCCGTCTTACTTTGCTGCCGAATACCGACTGAAAATGCAAGGCGCGTCGCAAAGTCGGAGATATCGATGTTATAAATGATTTTTCGAGATGTTTCTGCCAAATTGAGTCCACTTGAAATGCGATCCTTGAGAATGGACAAGTGAAACCTAACATTTTACATCGTGGTGACCTTTTTATCTAAACAGGCTTGTGAGACCGCAGAGCCAGTTCGTTCTGGTTTTAGTGAAGTCTGCATTTGACAAGTGGCATTGATGTTACATTGGTTTAAGCCAAGTCTTTAGCCTGTTGACATAGGGACTATTTCCGTGATACCCTCTTGGGTACAGTCCGACATCGACCGGGGTATGAAATGCTATGAGAATAAATTAATACGAGAAACAACTAGGTAGTATCGATCGGTTACACGAATGGCGAATAATTTATAGTCTGTTTTTTTACAGAAAGAGTCATGTATCTTGGGCGTGCTGATGTACTTATTTGTGGTTTGCAATACTACAGGGCGATCAATAACGTTGTTACTTTTAACTTTGTCCATTTTTATTTTGACATTAGTTTGATTGACGTATTACAGAAAGACTTTAGAGAATTGTTTACTTCAATGGCCACGACTCTCATAAAAAATAGACGTTTTTCAGTTCACAATAAACTCCTTGAAGTTAGCCTAACTTATACTTAGCAAGTCTTGAGCTTTTAAAATAAACTTTCTACTTTTATCTTACGGCTTCATAAAAGTAAATGTGTATGGAAAAAAAAACGTACAGTTGTATGTTAAATTTATAACTTGGCATTACTGGGAGAACGTATTTTCACTATATCTAAAAACTTCTAGAAACCCCCTGCTTAATTAATTGCTAACACTGCACCCATTTCTACGTGATTTCAAAGATTCAGACAAATATAAGCTCTAAAAACTATTATTTTAGCGTCTATAGTGACTCGATGTAGCTTCCTGATACGGATAATATTTTAAATACTAATTTCCTTCTTATTAACGAGCAGCTTTAGTTGGAGCAAGCTCTAGTATCATAAAACGCGGTCTAGTCAGTGTTAGCCTTACCAAAATGTTCCGATGAGAAATCAACCAACGCACTGTACGTACTAACTAATGCATTTCCCGATCACTCCGTCTTAATCAAAATTGAACTAATGGAAGCACTCACAGCGGAGATTTTAAAACAAAACGCAAAACTCTATACAAGTAAAATTTTATTTGTAAAAGCAGCTCAAGTTAGTTTAGTTAGTAACTATAGATGAGACACCCGATATCCCGAGCATTAATTGGTAAGTGAAAAGTTTTTAAAACTGGGTCGGAAAGTTAGATCAAAACTGTTCACCGATCATTGATTTACTCTGACCTCGTTTGTTAGGAAAACTTCCTGTGGAAACAGCTCCATCTTCGCTTTCTTGTTGGTTTGAACGTATGAGAACTAAGATACCATTTCCAGTTAGACAATTCGAAGCTCCATCTTCCCTTGTTTCACCGTAACGAAAAAGTCAATGAAGGTAGGTATTGTTCATATAACCGTGGCCTCGGATTGGATTATTTTTTTATCGGATCTGTATTGACTAGCATTGAGAGACAATTTTGGATTTATGTAGCTAGAGACTAATTGGACAGGGCCTTGAGTTGTTATAATGCAGACTTAGTTGATCGGTTAAGGACAATGCTGATCTTTGATGGAATCAAATACACTAAATATTGTCTGTAAAAGTATGTTATGTACCATCTGAGTTAAGCACTAGATTATCCTTAGTTCTAGCCGCCTCACTATGGGCCGCCTTACACAACTCTCGTAGTCCGGACGACTTTAGTCAGCTTTCTGTTCAAATATTCCAGGAATTTTTGTCTATTTCCTACTAACAGTACTAAATAAAAGTAATACGGTCCGTGGTCGTTTCGCAGATCGAGAAAAAAATACAAAAGAATTGTTCTGTCTATTCACATTGAATACATTTAGCTTCATACAGATATTGCGTTGTTTATCGATATTATTATACGTTTTGCAGATCTACGTTTTATATGTAAATGCAGATGTCAATTGACTATCAAAGGAATCGGTACTATTCTTGTTAATTTTGTATACAGAATACAAAATTACTGGCAGTCATGTACGGATTATATGGGTGGCTATAAAGCTCAACGAATTTAATGCTTTTCAAGGAATATGCGAATCAAGTACACAGTTTGTTCTGGGGAATCCGTGTTCAAAATTATTGGTTACTTCGAGGCACTCAGCTTATTTGATTTAAAACAATGCAATGAAAGCATTTATGATTAAACGAATGCCGTTTCTAGTTCTGTATTGGATTGTCAAACAATCGTTTAATTAAGAACAGTAGAAAAGACACGGGAAACATATTGATATGATTTATTTATTTCTAGGAGAGCTGCGAATCATGAAAATAGATTATTCATTGATTTATTAATATAAATCAATGTATAATACTCGACTTTAGTACCATTTTAGTTACAGAAAAAGTAAGATTGAAGAAAAAAAGTGCTTGGTTGGTTTCTTCCTTAAAATCGACTGATCGGTGACAGTTGCAATATGTAAGTGTATTGTATAAATATTGACTCTTCAAAGAGTGTTTAAGCCGTAAGTTAATTACACGTTACTCATCGATTGTGTTGAAAGCTTGAGGCATAATTTTCCAAGCTTTGTACTACAAGGCTGGCCATCAATGGTTAATGTAAGATTATTGATTAAGCTTGCAAAATAAGTATTCGATGCTTTGACTGGAGTATCGTCGTTGAACTCATTGGTCGGTTCTGAAGTGGTCTGTCGGCGGTGGAGGCGACCAATCTGATGAGAGCATCTGATCGAACTATTGCATTGTTAAATTATACAAATTTAGTTTAGAGATGTTTTTCATGAATACGTGCTAGTGTTATTATTTTAGTATTTAAGTGAACAGTGGGGAAATGAATCATTCAAGAAGTGTTATCTTATCTTATCTTAACTAACTAATCCACTTCGATCCTTCGACATATTTTGTGGATCTACTCCCTATCAGTTTAATTTAAGGTATTCTATTGTATTCCTTCCACCGAAGATTGTGGATTGGTGGATGATGGCCTCACATAACCCGCAGATTCTTCGCACCCACTGCTCCGCCGTTACCGTGGTCGCCACCGTGACCAGGAATAGCGGAGCCGCCGGGAACTGGGGGCCGTGGCCTTTTTGTGCTCATTTGGAGGATAATGTCCAAAATCACCACGCCAAAGTCATCGACATAGCTCATCGTTTTAGCAAGCTGAAGTGGTAGTGGGCCGGCCATATTAGCAGTAAAAACGAGTTCTCGAGTGGAGACCGTGTCTCGGCAAACGGAGTGTAGGACGCCCTCAGGCAAGTTGGACTGATGATATACGCAAGATGGCTGGCAGAAGCTGCATGCGAGAAGCCGAAAACAGATGACAGTGGCGTGCCATTGGAGAGGCCTATGTCCAGCAGTGGACAAGTATGGGCTGATGATGAGAACTCGAACAGTGCTGTGAATTCATTTATTTCTCGATATCCAGATCCAAATAAACCTGTTTGTCAGGCAGTCTTTCTCCGTCGGTTATGAACCGATTATCATTATAATTTTTTCGTTGGAAAGAACATATTTCTAAGGTGGTGGTATGTTGATGGGAAATCCATTAAATCGAGGGCCACTTTAGAAAAATGTTTGGGCGGGCGGCTAGAACTGGTGGAAGTTGGATCTTTTTTCTTTAAAATGAATAATTATATTAATCAATTATATAATAATGCCATTAGATAGTATTCTTAATGACGTATAGTTTATTATGGAAAATACACTTCGCGCCTTTTAATCCTATAAAAGCTTCGCCATGCGTATTTAACCCAACGTGATGTAATAGGGTACAAATAAAAAGATTACGTTTAAAATTGTACCCAGTTTTTAAAAATACCTTTACTTTGCGATATAATTGAACATAGCAAACATATAT
The DNA here is from genome assembly GCA_012932125.1 of Conopomorpha cramerella. Taxonomy (NCBI): domain Eukaryota; kingdom Metazoa; phylum Arthropoda; class Insecta; order Lepidoptera; family Gracillariidae; genus Conopomorpha; species Conopomorpha cramerella. The sequence goes on along the minus strand of SJJU01000710.1, from coordinate 9,444 downwards.
AATTTCCATCTTTATAAGGAATTATGGACGCGAGTTAAGTTGGCAATGGTGTACAATAGACTATAATATGTCAAAGCGGAAGTAGGGTGGGCGGAAGTAGGGTGGGCGGAAGTAAAAAACCATTCCATACATCTCGGGCATATTGTTCGCAAAATAATGAATGCAGATGGTAAAACTGCTGAATTTTCGACCTTGGCCTCTTGAATCGTCTAGAATTTTCTACCTAGTAGTTTCACCGCAACCAACTCTCTATATTGTTTAAGAATAGATATATATTTGCGTTTTCATTTTGGTAGGTATTATCTAAATACCGCACTGAAGTCCACGAGTAACGAAGTTTCCACTAAATAATAATATAATGATTTTTTTATCACAATGAACAAATGTTACCTAATAATATTAGGTAATATTACAGGCAGTATATCTCTGCGAATTCATTGAAAAATTAGATTATTTTTAGGCATATATTTATACGAGTATATTAGTTCTAGTGAAATAGGTTCAACAGTAATCGACATAGGTTATTTATTATCTGGTAGGAAAATAAATAGGACCTTACCTTAGGACCTTAGTCTATTTAAAGAAATAGAAGTCTCCAAGGGTTGAATCCATCAGACGAGGCGTTATTTATGTAAATAATGTTCTTGCTAATATAGGTACATTGGAAAAAAACTTTTTTAATGAAATACGCATGGAATTGTCATTTAGGGCCTTACTAATAATGGCGGAAGTGCTATTTCGAAGATACACAAAGCTCAACTTAACTTGTCAGTTGTATGTCAAATACGGAATAACCAGTTCAAGTAGACATGTAATAACCGTTGTATAAGTTACAACGCGTTTATTGGTAACTAGTGGACGCCCCGCGATTTCATTCGCGTAATTTCAGTTCTTCATACAAACTATAACGCCCTTTATATAGCGACGCGACCAACAGGATCGGGGTAAAAAGTATTCTATGTCCGTCTCTCGATTCTAAGCTACTTCCCCACCAATTTTCAACTAAATCGGTTCAGCCGTTCTTGAGTTATAAATTTAATGGAGTAACTAACACGACTTTCTTTTATATATATTAATATCGACGCGAACTTAACTGTGCCGAAACGTCTAGTATATATAAAGTAAGTAAGCTTCTAGTTTATTTTTTCTTTATTCGCGGCGACAAGTAATATTTTTATGTTTGTAAAAAAATTAAATACATTAAACAAATATTACTCTAATACTTTATCTATTCCAGGTCATAATTAATATCCCCCCCAAGTTTCCTCATAACCCGTTTAGTAGTATTTACGTGAACAAGTTTAAGTGGAATTTAGTACATATCAATAATGTTTAGTAAAAATTCCTTTAGGGACTTCAGGCAAGCGTCTCCCAATCCTAGCCGCGTGCCCGACACAAACGCCCGGGACTCTTGGCTTCCATCACTGCTGTGTGTGGCAGGGCGTTAACCTTTCAGGCTCCGAGTCTGCTTTTTTTAGGGAAGACAATCGTACAACACAGTTACATGAAAAAAATAAAACCATTACTCAGTGTTATCTTATTTGGGTGTGCGATTAAAGAAAACCCTACAATAGTTCAGTAGAAGCATCTCCCTACTATTATTATAATAAACTGAGAAAACAAAAACTGTAACTAACTAGTAGATAATGATGATACGGGGCGTTTCCGCAGCTTGACGTCAAATTATGCGCATTTGGGTGGTGCTACTCCAACCACCCCAGCTCCTCGAGCAACCGCAACAAACACTTCGTGTTCTTGACGACTGCAGGAACAATCTGGGTCCTTATATCCCTGATATCCTTAAGGACAGCTACCAAAATTTACGTATAGGAATAGTCCAAAAACATTTGTCACATATTACGTCATTGACTTGCTAAAATATGTTAAATCTCTATCGGCTTTACCAATAAACGCGGTTTATCTATTCCGTCATTATACGGAGCTCAGCGTATGTTGTAATTTGTATGTCAAATACGGTGTAACCAGTTTCAGTAGACCCGTAATAACTTCGGTATAAGTTACAACTCGTTTTTTGGTAAGGAGATTAAAGTCCATGTAATATAGCGGCATAACCATTCCGAAGATATATCAAGCTCAACATTACTTGGCAGTTGTATGTGGAGTACGGTACAATCAGTTACAGTAGACCTGATATAACTATTGTACAAGTAACAGCGCTTAACGGTAATGGAGCTTTTAAATAGAGTGACAGCGGTATGTCATAATAGGTACATAATTACAACTTGATACTTTAGAAGTTATACACTACTCCTGATTCAAAAGCCTTACTGAGAATTGCGAAATAACCATTCCGAGGATACCTTATATATCAATTCCTCAATTTCCATTAGAAATGTAACAACCTTTGGATAAGCGACCGCACGATTATTAGTAACAGGGTAAGTATATAATTATTTTCCTTAAATTATACCTTTTGCCACATTGGCAAACAATCTTAATCTCTGATGTGACTGATTTCTACTTCCAAAGCATGTTGATGCTTTTTCTAAACTACTATAATTTGAATTTTAATGAAAGACTCCATAGTCTTTCAACATAGTGATACGAAAAAATTACCGTGTGTAAGAAGATGTGGTGACCAAATCGAAAAGGAAATGCTTCGGTGTTATGGGAAAATAGAGATGATGAATGCAATTCGATTAACGAAATAGCTTTACATGGGTGATGTAAGGGGCCCGATTGATGACGTCTTAACCAAAGGTGCCCCGAGTTAGGCACTCACTCGTAAATGGAAATCTTTATATGACAAGATTTATGAATGTGGGTGAAGCGAAAGGGCTGTGTCAGGACCCTGACAAATGGGGATCAGGAACCATCAGGAACATCTGTCTACCCTCTGGGAGACAAATCTAGCCCAAGTTCCAAACGTCTTTGATTTTTTGCTCGGCGACTTTGAAGGCACATCTTACCGGGTGAGATCAAACCAAATCCAAGCATTATGGAAATTTGAACATCGAATAAAACCGTCGCGTGAAAATGTTGCGTCTGAATATTCATGAGGTGAATGTTGTGGAACAATTGGAATTCAGCGTTGCAGAGATTTATTCATGATCACGTTTGTCGCGGGCTTCATATACACAATAACATTTTACGGAGCCAGCAGACTGTACAGGGAAAAAGGGTCTTGACAGTGGTGAAAACTTTTACTTAGAGAATAGACATTATCAGTTATCACTATTCTTATTCAAGTAGTGTTTAAAATCTATATAAAAAACTGCGTATAACACATGCCATTGGCCTTTTTTTTTCAAAACGCTCTTCACTGACATTTTGTTGACATCACGATAACATAGTAATGCTAATTATTTTAAACTCAATTTATTCCGAAACAATGTACTTTGAAGTATCCGGACCATATCAAACTAACTTAATGGAATCGAAATAAAGTACAGCAATATTTTTGCTCATGTTCCAATATAACAGAATATAGCAGAGCGTCTGTTCGGGAGGTTAAGGTTTTGATAATACCGGCTGTACTGGAAGTGTATCATGAGCCTTTTTTCGCAGCTTTCTCTTCCTCATACGGCGAAGAAAGGAAAACATCGGTATGAACTATGAACTCTATACGCGACGACAGGCTCAGCCGTGGTACATCGTTGGGTTAAATGCGTTTAGTGGGTATTTGTTCTGCCTGCCGCTTTGCGATTAAGAAGCGTGATTTTATAATGCACAGAACACTATGGACTATAAACATTATAGATGCCACTATGCTAATATTAGCATAGTGGCATTGACATATGTCAAGGTGGACTTTACAAGGAATTTTGGACCTTAACACAACAGTACAGGAAATGCATTTAAATTATAACGTCATGGGGAACAGCTATCAAATAGAATCATCGCTTCGCGCCGCAGCGAAGGGCTACGCGAAATAATGTAAAAGTAAAAAAGGTATTTTTTTACAGTGATCGATCGCCATTTTATATTTAGCGTAACCGCAGTCCGCGTGACCAGGCCTCGCTCATTACATATTCGCTTTCTGAATTGTGAATATAAATCCAGAATGAATACGTAAGTAAATATAGTTTGAAAATATACAAAAAAATTGTCCATTTAAATCCCGACGGTTAAGTTAAAAGTGACGGCTATAAAATTAAAAGGCTTAGGTAAGTAGAACCAAGAAAGCATGATAATATGTTAGGGTTGGGTTGTTAAAAATGTGACACATTTTTATTGTTTACTAATATAATAAAACTGTTCGGGGTCCAAAACTGTACATTGATTCTTTTTACGAGAAAACAAGTGTATTAAATCAAGTTGCTGTTACAGAAGCCGAAATTCATATTTTTGGAAATATCTATCTGTCCGTCTGTTTGTCCGCGAATCACGTCAAAACGGCATGACGTGTTTGGTTCATATTTGGCACGCAGATACCTTATACACTGGAATTACATTTAGGCTAATTTTTATCCCGGAATTTATAATATATAATATACTAGCTTTCCACCCGCGGCTTCGCCCGCGTGGTTTCGGTTGTATTGCGGCATAATGGAAAATTTTTGTTTTCCCTCGGGAATATAATATTTTTCCGGGATAACAAGTACCCTATTATTTAAACCGGACTTCTAACTATACGTTTGCAAAATTTCAAAGCAATCGATTCAGTAGTTACGGCGTGAAAGCGGAACAAACAACAAACTCACTTTCCCATTTATAATATTAGTAAGATTAGCAAAAGAACGATTGCCGGGTCAGCTAGTTGTTATCTAAAAACAGGGGTACGTAAGAAAACTATTGCAAAGCTATTGCAATTTGTAATAGTTTTGTTACGCACCCTAGGCCAGCCCTTGATATTGCGGTTTACTACGGTTTACACATGGTAATACAATAAAGGCATTGTGTACGGTTAGAAAAATGTTCACAGACTCGGGTAATTTATTTAATTACCTAGTAGCTTTTTCCCGTCGGTTATCGTAGTCCTGTGGGAATCTCGGGATACTTTGACAGTTTACACGTTGCATTGAATATACCAGAATTTTACCAAAATACCTTTAACGGTTTCGCCGTGAAAAGTTACAAATAAGGGAACCTACGCATGACTATTGATTGTGATTAGTATTGATCCACTCAAATAAAATTGTAGAAACTATGGAAGATGAGTATCTAATGTACCTCAATACGTATAGATCTATTAAATTCAAGTACTTAAAAGTTTTTTGTGTATTGGTAATAATTCGTTCTTCTCCTCCTATGTTATTTCATTACTAAGTAAAAGTTTAATTTGTATTATTCACCAAGGCACCTTGATTTAAACCCCAGGTTTTTTTACGAAATTCTACCATCGGATCCCGTCCTATTTCAGAGGGTTCACGCTTCATTAAGCTTAGCTGAAGTGTTGTGTACACATTTCACTATTCTTGAAATGTATCTAATAAATCAACCAACTTATCCGTACTACCAGAGGGGTACAATCAGCCGTTCAAGAATCTGGCTTACCACCCTTAGGTTGAAACTCCTAGGAATGTCATTAGACATTCATTTTTCATTTGTCACAATAACAATTCTAATGATATTTTTGTGAAACGGGAAGTGTCATCAAAATAGATACACTACTTTATATCGTACGGTCTATAGTACGGCACTGACAGATCACTAACATTTAAAAAAATCCTGTGTTTCATGCTCATCAATCAATTGAAAACAATCAATCATAATGTAGGTTTATCTCTAACTGTGATCTACTTGCTACGTACACGTGGCGTCTATCGTTTATGTACTTACAAAATGTTTAATAATACTATTACGTAAATGGAGTTTGTCCACGTGAACTTACAGGTTGCGCCATCTGCCGGCGGTTCATGGAACTCGACAGTTTTGGACTAAGTACTGCTTCATTCTTTTGGTGAACATCAGATAGAAGTAGCTCGACAGAAGGTATATACCAGGGCATTTATTGAATGGACGTTATTATTTCGCTAATGTTAGCCAAATAAAATAATGTGTACATTAATCGCTAGTATGACAAGAAAAAAGCGGGAAATAGAAGAAATCGAAAAATGGGGGTTTTGTTACATTATTTTGATCTATCCGGTATATTATCCCGCCAACATTTGTAATGTAAGCGCAAAAAATGTGTTTATTTACGACATCACATTAACCTCTAACTGGAATAAATCACAGTGTTTCTCTTTATTAATCCTCTTCGTAAAAAAACGGAATCGAATATTTTCGTTATAAATCTTTTCCTTATAGCATACAAGGGATAGACAGACAACGGAAAGCGACTTTGTAGGAGTGTATCACACCCCTTACTAATAAAAAAAAGTTATACCGCGGTGTTCCTCTCGGTCCTAATTTACTACATTTATCAAACGCTAGCAAGTATCAGGATCAACTGATACACGGTAAAACTAATTTTATTATTTAGGAGATTAGAGTTTATTTCGTGAAGGTCATTGGTTGTTTACAAGTCGCGTCGGATCCCAGCTGCAGGAGCGTTCCGGATGTTTTCCAACACACCGCGTTATTGATCTTTACCTCATGGACTGAAATCTGCCCGTTTACCGGCCACTTACACCGTCGCTGCAGACAGCACACCGGGAGTACAAGAAAAAAAAACGAAACAATTAATATCTTGTTTTTAACTTCATTATGAAGGAGAATTTATTTTATTTGATGTTGCTGTCTTTTTGATGTAGAGTTGATGCGAGAATATAATACTTAGTGTAAGAACATGTTTGAGATTGGGGCATAATTTCCCTGAAGTTTCTGCGTAAATTTTTTTAGGCTGTTTGATTCGGAATGATTTGGTTGTGAGTAAGGTTTTGAGAAGATTTTATTGAAATACATAGTGAGTGTTTAGTTTATAAAAAACACTAGCTACATTGTTTTGCCAACACACATTATCAACACTGTTTATCTGCACGAAATTACACTATCTACGAAGAAAACCATACCAAAATCCGTTGCGTTAGTTTCAAAGATCTAAGCATACATAAGGACAGGACGTCTGTATTTTTTTATGTTTAATACCTCAGAACTTTCGCTTGGGAACCGATTTGGACGTTTTTTTATTTGAAAGCTGGAGCTTCCCGTTTGGATTCATATTTTGGTTAGGTTCTGACAATGACATCCATGAGAAAACCACATTATATATTAAATTTTACTGGTTGAGATCGTTTCTTTTACAGTGACTCTTTGTAATCCTTTTACTAAGTTACTGCCAAATGTGTTTTAAATTTTATCAAAAAAATCGCTTACATCTTACGATCTTTGGTGACAAGAAAACATAGCGTAGCGTATTTTTTAATTAATAAATTAGGTAAACATATTGACTAAAATTGTACACGAATTTAGTATTGTACAGCATTTCCTTTAATTTAATTATATACTATGCAATGATTAGCTATTTCGATAATCAGTCACCAAGCCAATGAATGAACGTCGTCAATGATGAATATTCTCAGTAATCCGTTGGTATTCAATAGTAGCCTCTCAAAGAAAATTAACTTTTACCTCTTCATACACCGAAACTTTACACTGTAACCACAGAAAAAATATAAGTATAACGTATGTAATATTTTACGTCTACGATAACAATTGTGTTTCAATTATACTTACTGTACACCGATGCGACAAGTTGTTTTCATTTTAAGTAAATAGCTCTCGTACAAAGAAATATGAAAGTTCCAAGGGGTTCAGGTTGTCGTAAGTGATAATTTAACGTGGCTGCAAAATAATAACTTTGCGAATAGCAATTTCACAACTAGGTAGGTATGTAATGTCATAGTGTAGGCCAATTATCAACACTAGCTGCATAATTGTGGGAATGAAGACTTATTGTCAATGTAACGTACTGTAGATCCGCGTTTACACATGCTTTACGACGGGATGTGATTATTTGCTATCTTAGGAAAAACAAATAATAATACTACTCTCTTTCTCACTTAGATACTACGCCTCATTGCCTAGCGAAAACCTCTATAACAGTAAAGGTTCGTTTTAGAAAGTTTCCTGCGCCTTATTTATTACAAGATACCTAATCGCGCTAAAAAATAATTCACTAAATCATACTGTAAGAAAAACTGAAAGTACCTTACTCGTGCAAAATCGCGAGGCGTCTACTAGTGACTTGTAAAGTCGCGTTTATACCGTCGATCTTCTTTCGCCCTTTTCTGGCAAGAGCCCTACGTCCCATAAAGTAGCGATGTAACGAGCCCGTCTAGTCTGTGCCTAAGCCGCGGGCCTGGCCTACTGAGCCCGCAACCTTCGGACGCAACGACCTTCGTTGGCGCCGGCGCGTCTGCCAACTCTCAGACGGCTATTAACATTCTGACTGATAAGTACTGTTGCGGCCTCCCCGACGGAGCGCCAGAGAGGAATAATTTAATTTTTCTCCACATCGCAGACAGATGTCGGTGAATCCTTCTTTCATTGCGGTGATTAACTGTCTCGTTTCGGTGAATTGATATAGGATATTGTAATGCCTGTCATGCGTTTGTTTGCTTTTTTGTTTGCTATTGATGCCAATATTCAGAAATACAATATGTGCATGTAGCAAATTTGAGTTAAAATTCGAAAAAAAAAGTTTATCGCAAGGAAAAAAACGCGTTTCATATTTCGTTCCTTTTTTCGTGAACCACACCCACCCAACTTATCTGGTTTTGGTGCTGTACATTTTTATATCATAAGCAGACGCCGCCGGAACTTATTCGTGTTGTCTGTTTGTCGCGTAAGGAGCTACAATTACGTCGTAGTTGGGTTGTTTTAAGGTGTTATAGGGAGACGGGCTAAGGATTTATCACATCTATTCTATTTTTTCACATTTTCCATTATTTCTTCGCTTCTATTAGACGCAGCGTGATGTTATACAGTAAGCCTTCTTCGATAAATGGTCTATTAAACACAAAAATATTATTTTCAATTCGAACAAATAGTTCCTGAGATCAGCGCGTTCAAACAAACAAACTCTTCAGCTTTATAATATTAGTAAAGACTAAAGATTTTTAATACTGATATGCTTCACGTACGTAAGGTTCTTTTAATTATTACGTAACAGCTTAATGCTTCGAGTACGGAGATTCCAGACACAATTGATTTTCAATTGTTATGGACCACGATCGTGGTCTTAGGGACTGGACGTATTAAGACAGAAAGTAGAGACTGAATAAATTAATAACCGACTTGGTATTACATTAATCTCACAACTACCGCAGAACAACTGAGTTGCGAGACTTGGTTTTTTTAACAAGTATTGTTTTTGATGGAATCTCATTCCTTTTTGTATTTTGTAGACAGTTCTATTTTTTATGCTTTGTCCGTAGGTAGGTAATCCATCCCTTCGTTCGCATGACGGGAATACCCATTTTTTGCTCAATTTGGGAGGGGGTCGTGCGCCTATATTTATATGGGATTACAAAGTTAAAGTTAAATATTTTATAAAACTGGACCGTAATTGAAAATTTTTGCTAAACATAACGGTTG
>SJJU01000709.1:0-58505 GCA_012932125.1 Conopomorpha cramerella | reverse complement strand
CTGAACTGAGATTCTTGCAGAAATCATTGCATCAGAGCCAACTTATCTCGTCTTACTTAAGAATAACGTTTATTTGCCACTGTGATATCGTTGAGAAGAATGAACAGTTGAGGTGATAGTTATTCAGGGTTCAGAATAGTTAGCTATTTGTGTGTGGAATATAATCAGTATATGTACTAGCTATGGCTAGTGTAACTTGACCTCACCTTGTCAGATCATCATTATCATCCTCAGCCACATGACTTCTGGGTGAGGGTCTGGGTATAAACAATGTAAGTGTATTAGTAACTGTCAATTGAGTAAGTTATACCGCCAAGCGCCTTGTTTCGAAAGGCTCGGAAGTTATAAGTAGGTACCTAATAGATTCTCAATAAATCCAACAAAAGCGATGAAAAAACACGGTATAATAAATAAGTAAGCAGCCCGGTACTAAAGTTGTCTATTTTTCCAGCTACCCGTGTCCGGCGGTCAAGGACGTCTCTTTTCAAGCATTAATTTCTACGACTTTCGACTTTTCGTTCACTATTTTATTTGGATAACAGAAACCTTTCTACACTATAAATAAATGTATCGATGAGGAAATATCGAATGGTAGGAAGGTATATACGTAAAATGTAAGATAAATAAATGCTACTTTGTATTCATCCGCAAAATTACCCTCGTTCGTTCTGATGTAATTGAAAATACAGTGTTTTAAATATCAAAAGAAGTAAATAGAATAAACCGAAAATTATTCATTCAATTATCGCTAAAAAGTTCTCCGACCCTTCACTGAAGCTTCCGAAAGTTCGCTACTAGATACGCGACCCGTCAGTTCCACCTAAATCAGAACGACCACTTCAAAACTATTCACTCATGTCAACATTTCCTTAGCCACGAAATTAGTCTCCTAAAGCAAACTAATACCTGTCTTATGGCAATAGCTGAAGGTCGATATTCCGCCGGATATTTGTTGACCAAGGGACCTGGTGAGCGGTGAAAACAAATCGAGTTACCCGACCAAAGTGGCGAGGTGGCTGATCACAAGTCTGTTGTCCGCGAAGTGAATCAACCAACTTTCGCCGTGTTCTAGTTCCAGCGTTTCAAGGTTTAGGACCGTATTGCACAACAAGCTAGCAGGTGGAAAAAGTTTGGCGATGAACTTGTAGAGGGATCCCGATTCGATTCAAGTGGTTTGATAACTGAAGTCCTTATTACTGTTATATTCATGAAATGTAAAATAGTTTAGTCGTCGGCAGACAACAATAAAAAAATATAATCATAGCGTATCTGCGTAGTTTATAGCATTGTATGTGCAACATTCTTAACAGAGACCATTGAATTATTGGGATTAGTTGTCTTAGTGAAGTTTCCCGTTCCTGGTCGATGTTAGTCAAAATAAGTAGCATCTTATTTTTTATCCTTTCCGGGAGAATTCAGACAAAATTTACGTTGGCAAGCGTGGATGCGAGAAGTTTAAAGGGTAATTTGGTAACGACAGAGGAAAAATATTCTTGATACATTATGGCAGAGCTTATAGAAGAAAAGAGAGCTTGTCACATTGGCGATTTGTAATAAGATCTTATTCCTTGTTCCAGTCTGACGTTAGGTGCGTACAAACAAGTGTGCATTGAGCACCCACCAATTGATTGTACAATGACAATGTCTTATTTCATCATCATCATCATGTCTTATTTCATGAACACTAAAATTTGGTGTAAATTGCTGCATCGAGGTTGGAGGTTCATGAAATTAAAATTAAATTAAATTGTGAATATAGAAATGAACATACAAATTCATTTTATTTCATAATTGTCGCATTTTTTAAATAGTGAGTGTGGGTGTCAAGTACACCCAATGGTATCAATGCGGATTTACCTCACTTTGAGGTAGAAAGATTTCATTGTCCGTTTAAAAATTTTGCAACAAAATAAAACTTTTAAAAGGTTTATGCTGCAGCTTTTAGAATCTCAATGTTTTTGCTATTCGGAACTTTGAAACATTTGCGGTTTGGTTACTTCTAGCGATGCTCTGCGTTGTATTTCAATATCTACGGATTGGTAGCATTCCTATTCTTCGTCAAATATTGACTTTAAAAAGCAGGAGATTCTCAATTAGGTTTTTTCATGTTTGTTGTTACCTCAAAACATTTAACTGGTTGAACCAATTGGGATGATTATTTTTTGTTTGAAAGCTGATGTTGCCAGTTTGGTCTTATTTCATTTCATTTCCGACAGTGGTATCCACGGAATACTTAATCACAAAATTCTTAATATTTGACTGGTTGGATTTGGTTATTTTTTGTTTCAAGTTCTTTGTTGTACCTATATGATGTATATGAATGATATATGATCACGGTAATCATGGGGCTGATGATGAAAATAAGTCTTTAAGGAACACTAGAAAAATACCGTCACTAGTTAGTCCGTGCTTAACGGCATGTTACAGCGACTATTGTTTTAAAAAAAGATGTTGGTGTTGTCACCAAAAATAATGCTTTGCCTGAATATTTCAGTACAGCTTTATTATTTTTAACATTCCTCGTGGAAGACGCAACACTGTGCTACGGACTAGGTAAGATATTGTCGTAGATAACATTTTCACGTGTTTGTTCCATAAATTGAATTTGTGTTCCGAACTTTGCGTTGAGTGAAAATGCATTCATGAATTTAATTTATAAAAGACAGTGTTTCGTTTATTGTAATTCAAGATAGTATTATATATTTGGTGTTACCCGACGGTGTTACCCGCAGTTTTCAAAGTATTACATATGTAAGCTATGTTATTGTAAATTATCATTGAAATCCTTTCAGTATTCTTGGGCGAATGAGTAACAAACATCTAAACTTAGACGTTTTAAATATTTTTGGGAAGAGAATAGCGATTGTTATCGTAATTAAATTCGCAAAAGGTGACCTTTTCCCTCGACTTGAGAGTAACTAGTGGGGTTAAAACAATAAGAAAACGTCCGTTCGTTTCGTGTCAAACCATTCGTTTTCGGCAACGTTCACCAATTACAGCTCGCGGTGCTGTACGGTGATAGGTCTGATGTCATTAAAACGAATGGACATTTTGTCAGTATTCTAACCCCTTCCAGGCAACCTACACGAATTATACAATACTATCTGCACCGCGTCACGTCTTCTTAATACTGTGAGCAATTACGCGATAAAATATAGCCTATGTTGCTCGCGTAGAATGTAACATTCTAATATTGAAAGAACTATCTAAACCCGTCCAGTAGTAAGTAGTGGGTTTATTAGTTACAAAAAAATAATTCATACAAAAAAAAATGCAAGATCATCATACACTTCAGTACAGTCGGTGCAAACAGTGGTCTATCAAATGTAAATACACTTCCAGTGTTATAGAAACATAAAAAACGTCGATTCTATAGTGTGACGAGGATAAAATTATCCATATTGTCCAATAGCATTCATAAGAGTTTCAAGCTTACGGTACAAGACAATTCTTTCGTGACGACCATCCTTGGCGACAACATATATTTGGCGGTGGATGATAGAATAGAATAGATGTGATAAATGCCTGGCTCTCCCTGTAAAACCTTACATCACCAAAAGTGTAATTAGAGTCGTAGATGTGTGGATCTACGACGTGATTGCACTTTGTTTGAAGATAGAAGTACTTTAAGTAGGTACTTTTTAGTATTATTTACCGAGGCGAATTGTAGCTCATTGCGGAATCCTTCAAGACGCGATAGCTGATGAACCAAAACTATTATTCAATTATGCAGGTATTTTATTGGCTCTGCGCGATTATTATTTGGTACTCTTGAAAGCCATAATCTTGCTTGCTATGCTTTTATAAAAAAAATGTGAAAAACGTTTTAAATAATACAGAACAGGCGACCCGTATTCTCTGAGGTAGGACCGTGACAAATAGAGATCTGTAATCTCTGCCTACCTCTTTTGGGAGACTGACGTGAAGTGTATGTATGCATATTTCACGCGAAAATAAATAAATGTATTGTCTAGTACCTTCTAGCCGAAATGTGTGAAGATTTTAACAGAATCTATGATAGAAATAAAATATCTTGAATAGTGCGGAATATTTTCTAATTCTCGACTCGTTAATCCTGGAATAGGTTATAAATCTTTTTCGATTTTTTATCACACTAACAAATAAGATGAATAACATTTTTTGTACATATTATTTATATTATTTTAAAAATGGCGATCATGTTCTAAAATATTTCGCGGTTACGTAGTTAATTGGATTGAAAATATGCGCCCTTAGTAATTTATTTACTTAATCCGATTTTTATACAAGTTTCGTACAATTCTTACACGAGTCAATGACCAAAAAAATACAAAATCAACAGAGCGCAGTGGTGACAAAATCTGTAAAACAATGCATACCTACTTTAAAATTTAAATTTAGAACCATTTTGTCGTCCATTGAGGCGTGACTCAGACATTGTCGCTTCTGCCAAAAAGTAACTTTTTTTTTCTTTTTGCTCCTCCTAGTCCTGGGTCATTGTCCTAGTTTCATGCGGGCGGTGGATAAAATCAGGATGATAATTTTGTGGGTCAGGAATGACTTTCTGTATTCCCTGACTTTGAGTAATATATCCGTCAAAATAATCAATAATTTAATGTCTATGTGAGTAACTATAATAACTGTTTAAATTAACCTCTATTCTATTCATGCACAATACCAATTTTCGTATTAATAATCATAACGTTTTTCACAGTGTACTTTTTACAAAAAGCGTTAGCTGGGGAAATATTGCTTTGAACAGAATCAAATATGGCGCTGTGTAAACTAAATACCAAACTACATAATATAATAATAGTTCATCAGTTATGCATTAGCATTATAAGCATTGTGAAATTGTAGTCGATTTAATCAGCAGACCGGTTGTACACAATTCTATTTCATGTAAATTGACACATGAAACCAGTCACTTGATATCAGAGACTGATGGTAACCGAGTCTATGAAAAAGTAGTAAAACTTCTACTAACTTGATACTGCCATAGGAAAATTGTCTTTACCACTCAGAACACAAGAGTGACTTCATAGCGTTGTAAGCATGTATTGATTTAACGGAGAACAGGGTATAAAATGCTGATGGGCAGGGCGATGGATAAATCATGACCGTCCTGAGACGGAACAGTCTGAAATCTTATTGTCTATGAGATTATACTACTTGCTGTTTCTAAGTAAAACCACTGTGTTGCCTAGAAGAACCTGCTATGTTTTACGCCATTATAGGAATTACAATTTTATTAATTAGATTTTGTTAATCCAATAAGCACTGAACATTCATTTTTAAGAGACGAAAACCAGTTATTTTTTTATTATTTTTTGACCACATAATGTAAGTAGTATAACTTTTTACGTAGTGCCTAGTCCAGTTTTCATAATTTTTTTTTATTGGAAAGATAGAAAGCCAATTAAATTTAAAGAAAAAAAAATTTTTACTCTTCAGTATAATCGTGGGATTAATAATTTTTTTCGAAAGATTTTCTTGTAATAGGCCACGTACGTCATTTTTCTTTACGAGGCCCAGTGTACAAGTGTCCTCCCTGGGAAGGGATTTCGCCGCCGCAGTTTGTGATATTTACGATCAGTCAAGAATTATTTTACGGAAAATACTTGTAAGAAAACAACATGTTTTTCTTGAGCACAAAACAATCCGTGGAGCTGATCGCTTTTCACTCACTATGGTGTATCGAAAGTCGTAACAGACATTCTGGTTGTGGAATGACCCTGAGTATTCTTTACAATGTCTGCCTTATAGCCTGTTCAAATGTAAATTTCAATGTAGACCCCTCCCAGACTAATTTATTGACAACTTGCTGTGTCTCGCGGAATTTAGAAATAAAATTTATTCATTGTTTTAATCCAGCTTATAATTTACCTTCCCACCGAGTTGATTACAATATTTTGAGAAAGGAACAGTGTGAAAAGTCTGTTGCGGATTTCAGGATTATCCCGCATTTTTTTCTCATCAAAATAACCTTGAACCTCAAGGAAAATTACGTCGTAGGGATTTGCGTTATTCATTTTTATGTTAAATGTAGATAGACGTTTTCCCGATTGTCGAGTGCCTGCTTTAATTTAGGTGTTCTAATATAAAAGGTGTTCAAACTGCCTTCACACATACCTGAAATGGGCAGTGTTTCTGTTGATACCCACTCAGAACTAAACTCTACACAGATTGAAGCAATAAAGTTTTATAAATGTAGTAACTCGACTTGCATCATTATTGATACTAGTCATCAGAATCTTTGGTTGTAGTCGACTTATAAGACTCTCATGTGACTTTAAGTAAAATAATTACGCTTTAGTTAAAATGAATGTAAGGGCTAGGTCTTCGCCTTTTGTACCCCGAATATTACTTTTTGCGCCGCGTCATTTACCTACCTAGTTTATATTCTAATAAAATATTGTCAGAAGGGGAAGACATACCTACAGCTATCTTTTGTGTTAAATCTGTAGTGTCAGCAGGAAGTCAGAAACAAGGCCAGCCTAGCGCACTCTCTGATATGTGACGTCGCCGTGTGGAAGGAGGTAGTCGTGGTCTGACCTCATTGTAGGTTTGCGGTTGTCTACCTACCTAGTTAGATTAACTGACATGTAGGAAGGCCCAGAGCTGTAAAGTTCGGCTCACAGGATTTATTACTCTGTATGTATTTGTCATGGAATTACTGACCTGGGAAATAAAATAAACTGTGTTACGGAAAAAAATGTGAAGCCCGGTAATACTGCTTACTTTAAAATACCGTTTTAAAGATAATAAAAATGTGTCACATAGTAATATTATCAAAATACACATGTCTACGATCTATAACCCTATCGTAAGTAAAAATAAAAAGAAATTTTCCTTCTCGACGGAACATACGTGTAATGACGGCTTGATGTCTAGAAAAAAAGAATGAAGGGCGGAAAGCCAATGAGAAACATGAATATTTCAATCGGAAATGCGGTTTCAATTTCATCGCACAGCAACACATGGGGGTTGTCATCGCTGGAGCAGTTTATACGCGCAGTGACTTCGCATTGTTGGTTGGATCGCAAAGCAATGGGGAGATACACGGCCGATTTATCGCGCTACGCGGCGCGTAGTCGCTGGTTCTGCTATCGTTGTACTTCAAGTATTCATCAATGTTGACTGACAAAGTAAATTGGCAGTAATGGTAGGGCCAGCAATTGTGCTGTCATTACACATTTAGTTTTGCTTGTATTTCCCCATTTTCAATGGTCATTTACAAGTCAAGGACTGAGTATGAAACACTTCGGCAAATAGAGTATCAGGATGCAATTTCGAACTTATACAGTGCGCTCACTCAGTCTTTGATTGTACTCACTTAAAGGCTGAACAGGAAACACAAAGAAGCTCGCAATGTGGTGCTAGTGGAAAACATTCGGAATTTATACTTATTTTCCTCGTGAGAGTGAAAGATGCGAAGCGTGCACATTTTTTTATATTTCTGGTCAGCCTCGTGTTTAGAACCCGACCGAGTTAAAACGGCGCGCCGTTCGGCTTCAGAGAATGGAATGCCTTGTGTATTTAACTCGACCGGATAGTGATGGCTATACAATGTTTTGTGGATGAAGAACACAAAATATCTGATGACTGTGAACTTTGTGAAATATTTCTGTATTCTATAGATATCCCACCTTTGTAGTCGGCGCTCGGCAGGAAATGATAGGTCTACATAATGTAATTTTACGTGAAGTGTAATTTTATTGTTACTCAAATGCGGACTGCCGAGTCCATGATAGCCTCTGCTTCACTTTGAACATTAAAGAGCTTTTATAAATCACCAGATATTTAAACTAAGGATCCTTTTTAGCTATACTAGGAAAATTATTCGGCTTGTGCCATTTACATTTTATTAAATTGCACTGGCTGAATAATTTGTTTTATCTATTGTATCTATTTACTCTAAGTAATTTTTGACATTGCCTCAAATTTTACGTCGATGTATCATTTTCCTTTATGGTACTTACCATGTCTGTAGAAGAGGAACTGGAACATCGCGGCTGGACAATCACACACTAACAAGCATTCAAATGGAAAATTCAAGTGGATGAAAGTTATATGTATTTGCAAATATTTTTATTACCCAACAACATAGGTATCTAGGAAGTTTCACATAATAAAACTGTACTTATTCGGCCAAGAATCTGGTCTACCACCCTAACCACAAAATCATAGTAATTTCATTAAACATAATTCGTTTTTTCATATCGAAATATAACAACTGTACCTTATTGGTGTTTTAGTGTAATTTAAAGTATAATAATAGACCACTTTCTTGGCCGACCGGACTTTATTTATAAGAATAATACCAATTTCATCCACTTGCCTCTTCCCTTCTATAGTTTCCTATGTGCACACACATCTACATGCACATTACAACAGCACTATGATGATTATACATCAATCCGAGAACGTAGAATACCGCAATGGGACATAAACATCATTACATGTTTCTAATACAAAATAGTGTTTCCAATATCACGAAATAAATATATCGTAGTTATTTATTGTCGTTTACTTTTCTATCGAAGTCCCAATAGTCAGTCATGAAATGACCTAACGCACTGTTTGACGACCCAGTTGGATTAGTGGTCAGGGCGACGGGGCATTTTCCGCATCCGGAACAAAGGCTTCTTCAATATTTACTTGCTAAACACTGAAGGCTTTGGTGTTTTTGCGTTACATATTATGTATTATCCCATACTAATGTGAGATCAGCTGACATTCATACTGGCACGTCGCGGGAGTCGATTATGGGATCTAGGAGAAATTTAGCTCAGGAACTTGTAACTGAACTACACCTTATTATGTTAAATGTCGCCGAAAAGTCCTTAGGATCTCTTCACCCTTTTTTGGGAATTACCGGCATGATTGTAAGTATTTTTTATCGTGGGAAATGCCTTACGGATATTCTGCCGCTAGCGGGGACAACGGCGCGGTTATGAGGAACTCACACACACTAAAGCCCAACAGTGACCGCTCGTGCGTTATTGTCGGGGACCCCGAAACAGCCTGAGCCTTGTTGTTCAGATTGGCTTGGATGTAGTCATACAAGGGCTATATGGAGGTGTGTATTGAAAAGTTATTCTTAGGCTCCCGGAGTACTGTCTATTATAGTTTGAGGTCTGGTGAATTTAAGTGAAATGCCCTGTGATATTAATGTTGTTGACAATGTCGCCAAAGTGTCTATCAACAGCTAATAATTATCAAAGTGACTTTTCATATTTATGTGCGTAGGTATTATATTGAAGAATGACTGTTAAATTTAGTGCTTTATGATATCAAATAATGATTATACCTATACAATAACAAAAGGAATAACAACTATCCGAATGCTTTTACTGTACCTACCTAATTTGTGTATCAGTAAGATTTCAGGGCCCATCAGTTATATGTTTATTGCCTCGGTATAACGATAAAGGGTCATAAAATTTATTGACGGCCGAAATAAATAATATTCACGAGTGCATTTTAGCAGTTGAATATGAGTGTCTATTTGTTGGGATCTTCGGCATTGAAAGCGATCGAATTACTATGAAAGTAAAATGGGTGCTTCATCCTACTATATTGTTATTATTATCTGTGTTTTTTTTTTACTTTTTCTACGCGGAAACCAATTTTTTGCAACATCAATAATCGGTAGGTTATAAATAAGATAGTCGGCGTTTTTTTAGAACAGTACGGCATAATAATCATTGAATCTTTCTTCGTTACAAAACAATATCCAAGCTATATTTGTAAGTTAGTTGGGACTCGCGACTTACAATCATAAGATCGTGGGTTGGAGTCTAAATGAGAATGTGTAATAATGGAAATTACTTAGCGTCTAGATACTTTGAACGTCATTGTGGCAAACGAAACAAGCGTTAAGTAAATACACGTGCCAAAAATACGGAGAGTCGAATTTACATGAGCACAAAAATTAACATGCTTCTTAAAGACCCAAAAAGGGTTTTAACAAAAAGACTGCTTTGTAGCTATATTTTTAGCATTTCAGGTGCAAATGCCTTAATGCACCTTTCTTCCTACCCTGGACATAAAATAATCCTTAAAACGTTTATTTATAACAGAAAATAACGCCTACTTCCTCAGTCGCATATTTACTGTTTGCCAAGAAAGTTATCTACTAACTTTGATGACTGACTAAAATATCAATAAGGTAAATTTTTTTGTGACAAGAAAAAAATTAACCTTAACTCTTTCCCGAACAGTAAACGCCTATTGGCGTCATAACAATAAAACATCTATTGTGTCTATTTTACTGTCCGCCAATGTGTTAATGATAACTCCTGCTAGTTTCAACCCTAGTTAACAGAACAGATTCTTGGCCGACTGTACCTAAGTAAATTGAGCTCAGTCAAAAAGACCCCAGGCACCGCCTCATCGGGGTCAGCAGTGCCGGCCGCAGTGAAACCTCGCCCCCAACGAGAAGTGAACGATTCATCTCTACTACAGCAATCAGACAAATATGCAACCATCAAACATTGTTATCCTGATAAGTTACGAGGCGAGCCTTATGGGGAAAACACTGTTTTCTTGTAATCCAAGTAGGCACCCACATTCCGATATCTTAACACAATATGAGGTTTCTTCCTCTAACACACTGGGTGTGAGATTTGGCTTTAGGAAGACATACGTTAGTTTACTGTTGATATTTAGTTAGTTGTTGAGTTTTTAACTTTACATTTAACAGTTCATATACACTGTTAAATATCTAGTTAAAATCGTGTAGTAACGTATATATAGTTATAAGTATATTAAATAAGTAATAGAGTAGTTCTCATCGGAGTACTTTTCATAAAAAATATGTTGTATGAATTACTTCTACTTAAATTAAATTATTGTAAAACCATAATCTTTCTTTTTCACGAAGATAGTTAATAAATCGTTCTCTAATATACATACTACATCATAATATACATATTGTACAGGTTCTCTTCTCCCCATTAGGGATTATGGAAGTGAGTATAAATAAACGTATGTAGGTATATGTATGTTTAGGCATACGTAGAGGAAATATATCGTTCGAGCAACACCCCTGAATGAACCACGCAGAGTTTATAAGGAAAATCGAACGTTTCATATTGAATTCGGTCGAATAATAAGTTACAAACGGCGGGGTTGGGTCGTCATGGAATATCAGGCAAATTTCAAAAGTTTGTAGGAGGATATTTTGGCTCCTACTTGGATCAGTAAGTTATATTATTATCTTAGCTGAGCTTTAAAATCAAATCCTGCAATTTCCGACCAACGGCTATTCGAGAATGTGTTAATAAAGTCGAATTTTCCGTGACAGATTTTCGTATTAGTTTGTTCTGTTCAGTAAATTTCATTGATCTGCATGGTGTGACATTACGTTTATGTGAGGAATGAGTAGGAAAGATAACGTTTATGTGAGAAATGCACGTCACGGCAAATTTTCTATTATTGATATCTAATTTGCATGGGGTTTTTAACCGATTAAAAAAAGGAGGTTCTCAATACGAGTGTATATTTTTTGTTGTTGTTTGTTACTTCGAAACTTTAGACTGAGGTGAACCAATTAGGGCTCTTTTTTTTGTTTGAAAGCTAGTTCTTCCCGGTTGGGCCCATTTAAATATGGTTCAGTTCCGACAATAGCATCCGTGAGAAAACAAAAAATCTGACAATTTTTTATAGGCTTTTTTATTTATATCTATTTATTTTAGTTTAACGAAAGTAGGAAGTTATTATTTCAGCAAATATCGTGAAATTAACTCTCCATTTAGATAAATTGATAGGCAATGGAAATGGTTTTGCCAAAATAAATTATTAACAGTGTTTCTCTGCTATCTGTATCATGTATTATACATATAAAGCTTTCTCAAGAATCACTCTATCTAACCGCATTAAAATCCGTTGCGTAGTTTTAAAAATCTAAGTATACATAGGCTCAAACAGCGGGACGCGACAAAAGCTTATATTTTTTGCGTAACACGTTACAGTCATTTCACATGTCATCCACTTCACATCACTTTGTACGAACACAATCATAAAGTTCTATAACACAATCTATATATACATACTATCATTATTACAATTAACGAAATAACGTTCCGTAAAAATTGTCAAAAAAATGTTGTACCGTAATACAAAAATAATAAGCATTACTCCTGTGAACGAACTAGCAACCGACTTTTCCGCTGCACTGTTCCGAAAGCTGCGGGGGTGTATTTTCGACAAAATCATTCAGGTGTTTAAACGAACTGAAAGTTTTCTCGAATAGAGTGCAGACACTTTATCGCTCGGAGTATTCAGTTGACAGCCGGCGCTGAGGTTTCCATGCTGCTTGCTCGCATTTGAAAATACTTCTCGACTAACCTACACTTGTCTTGTATTTGTAAAAA
This sequence comes from Conopomorpha cramerella, assembly GCA_012932125.1. Classification (NCBI taxonomy): domain Eukaryota; kingdom Metazoa; phylum Arthropoda; class Insecta; order Lepidoptera; family Gracillariidae; genus Conopomorpha; species Conopomorpha cramerella. The sequence continues at coordinate 46,146 of SJJU01000709.1, read as the reverse complement.
TCTCAAGCATTGTCACTCAATTGTGAACTGCTTCGCCATAGAGGTTGAAGGTGCTTAGCTCGTGAGGCTCTTTCAGGATCAGTAACCAGTTTTTAGATTTCTTGTATAGTTAATCGAGTGAAATCCCTTATCGATTTCAGGATAAATGTCTGCTATTTAAGAAAAGAAAATTATAAAAGGCTTGGAATCATTAAAAAAGTGTAACTTTAAAGGTTATGAAAGGGGGGCAACAAGTAGGTACTGTATTCCCTTTTTCTGATCTAAACACCAATTGCCGGGCCAGAAGTTATTTAAGAGATTTTTCTAATTTACTAGGAAATAGGATACTAAGCAGTACCTAACAGTTAAGTTGTCGTAGGTACATATACATACGAGAAATTACCGTTTTATGTTTCAATTGATTAATGCATATATAGAGACATATATTTTGATTGTATAGGTAGTGAATTTTTACTTTTTTATAAGACGTATTCCTTAGCAAAGTACTTCTGCCTAACTCGCTTTGGGATTCAAATGCGTGAAGAATATTTATATGTATTCTGTTGATAATGTTTTTTGATAACAAATCTCTCTCAATAGTCATTAATAGCGATTTGTTTGCAACGGTGCTTCTTCTATTTTCACCAAATGGTTTTGCTGGAAAAATACGACGACTTAAGTGTAGCACGGAATTTATATTTGGACTGACCGTAGAGGTACTACTCGTACAAAGATTTTTTCTAACCGATGAAGTTACTTCTTTCGTACCGCAGACATTCGGCTATTTTCATACCCCTTCTATGATTAAGATTACTGCAAACAGACATGAAGATATTGTAATATAGTGTTGTAACGTCGAGCGATCAATCCAAGTCTTCGGGAGGCATAAAACGAATACACCAGAGTGTTGCGTCATAGGGCAATGAACTTGGATGAATCACTGTTTCCAGCACTAGACTAGACTGGAGCAAGCACTAGACGCAGTGCCTAAAGAAGATCGCCGTTGGAGTAACGCCTCCAGCGGCTAATATCTGAAATGCCTATTTCGCCCTTTTGATGCACGATTTACTTCCAGTAGTTTTGATCACGTATTTCATTAATTTTATCATAATAATGTAGACTGAATAATTCGCTTAGTATTGTACAGCCTGGACCTTTTCATCAATTTACGGAATATAATGTATTGTTATATTTGTATTAGTGTCTATAAGAATAGTTAAATATTTAACAATTCGTTACTCTACGAACTTTCTTGCTTACTTAGTGACAATATGAAATCCGATTCATAACTTTTTCTTATACCTAAATTACGTTCATTCTAAACTTAATAATAGGTATTTTCCTCTATTCTGATCTTTATGCTGCGATATAAGGTGTTACTAGTAGGTACTAAAGACAATCTTCAATTAAATGCCCATCATTAGGTATTCTACATTTATTATCTTATCGATAATCAATCGATAATTACTGTCGGTGTATATAGCTGAACATTTTATAGCCAAAAGTTTTTATGTGTATTTACAACGATATTTTAATAATTCTACCAACTGTAGTAAAGTCAACAACACTACAACATAATATGTAGAACTCTTAAAAAATTACAATACCATATAATTTACAGCGAGAGTACATCCGCGGGAGCTGTACTAAGTCTGCCAAAATTTTCTCCAATCCTTATCACGAGAAATCCCACCGTAACACCCCTGCGATACAGCGCACAATCCTTGTTGCTTCCTCTTGCACTGTCATTTACGACTTGCATACTGAAACCATCTATACAGTAACAAACACATGAAGATGTTGAAATTTTGGAACCATGAGCCTGTCGTTCATAAAGACTATACCATTAGAGAGCTCAAGTGAAACGTTACTATGAGTATCGATTTTCAAGTGCAGGCGCCCAAATCTGTGGCCGGATAGAGTTTAATATAATAAGATCCGTCGACTTAAAGAAAATTGGACACTGAAATTCTCATAGTTATACGTTACATTCAGAATACTCTTAGCCTAGTCAGTGCTCAGTCACTAAAATCTTGATGCAACAGCGAGTAATATCTTCTTAAAATTTTACGATATTTGGACCTATATTTACAATTATTTCACATGACTTTTTGCCTTGAGAAATCAACGCGACGTATTAGAAATGTTGAATGATTGCATTTGTTACGTTACTACTACGTCCCGGAAAACATTGGTTTTGCCATCGCCTTCTATATTAGAAAAAATACAGTTGATAGGAGTAAAATTCATATTTATTCAAATAATTTAAGACCCACATTAGCCAAATATTTTTTCAAAGAAACGCGCTCTGACATGATATTAAAAGTTGAAAACGGGTATTATAGCGCGAAAATTACCGAAGCATTCAGCTTACCTTGCTGATCTTTAATAACATTAGCCAAATCGGTGCAGCCGCCATCCAGACTAACGAAAACCAATTCAATTTTATAACATCCTTGGAGTCACTAAAAATACTGATTTCAGACCAACAAATCTGACCACATCTTCAATATATGTATAGGAAATGTGTTGCCGAGAACATAACTATGACCGTATTTTGAAACAGCAACTTTACTCAACTGTCACTTGAGCATTTAGTGTATTTTTTATACAAACACGATTAGAAAAAGCAAAGTTACTTGAGTAACTGTCTGTGCTTGAGTAGAGTTTCACAATAAGGACTCTTAATTACCGTTTGAATTAAATGGATTCTGTGTTGGAAGAAATAAATGATCATAAATGAATATTGATATAAAATATTCACAAAAATAAAATGTAACAAAAAATAGTTAAACAAGTTTTTGTATGTAATATTTTTATATGATTAATGTAATATTAAAAGTAAATTTGTACCCAAAAATAAAATGACGTATACCATATAGCTGTTCCAATTACTTAAAAGAATTTCCATTGTTCAAATAAAATGTTTATTCAGATAAAATTTTGGTCAAAAATATAGAATATTTGTTTCTGACAAAACTACTGGTTAATCAACACTATCTTGTGTTGAGGGCGAACAGAATACATGTATCACCATCCCAGCCCTACATTTCCCGTTGTGGAGGTCGTAAGAGATGGACCAAGGGGACTCTCCAGAGGACGGGCAGCAGTGCTCTCTGTGAGTGAAACCACAACATCATTGCGATCGCCAACCCGCCTGGGTTGGCGATGGCCAAACGTTACGATTATTGGAATTTCCCCCTAAATTATCCTGAAAATCATTGGGAGAGGCCCTCGTCTAGCAGTGGACGTCATGTGACTGATGATTATCGACGTGTATAACTTAAATGCAAAGTTAATGGTAAGTTATACATTTGTTAATATTGGGCCATCAAAACATGGAAATCGTGTTAGTTAGGCGGTTTTGATTATTCATGATCGTTATGACGAGTATGAACTTATCCAGTACTGTACTGTTTATATTAAACTAGCTGACCCAGCAAACGTTGTTTTGCCAATATAAATTATTGAAACATATCCCCAAAATGTAGTCTATATACTACATTTTGGGGATATGTTTATTACTATATATAACTAGAATAACAGTTTATAAGCTTGAATGCTGCCAAGTTTCGTCAAAATCACTCCAGTACTTTCTGCGTGAAAGGAGGACAAACATCCATCCATCCATCCCTACATTCAGACATCCATCCAAACTTTCGCATTTATAATATAAGTAGGACGTAATAAGCTTGGGTATCAACTATGCGACTCTTCAACGACAAGTGTCAGTGAAGTGTAAAATTCACGCCAATTAATGAGTAAGAACCGTCGTTCCGTGTCATTGATAAAGTTAGAAAGTAGAAAAAAGCGCTACGTGAAGATCTCAAAATCTTATCGTATGTATGGTCGGCGAACAATGTAGTCTAATCAGTTTTGATGACACTTCATGTGTCGCTGAATCATCATTATGTGGAGATGCTTTTTAGTAAAAAGTTTAAATTGAACCTCAATCTCTAATGACATCCATTATGTCTCTCAACCTCTAACAAAAAGGAAAGAGTGATAGACCAGATCTAACGCGGACTATACACAAAACTGTCAAAAGTTTATTTATCACGACAACGTTTTTTAACCGACGAAAAACGAAGGAGGTTTTCAATACGACGCGTATATAATATTAGTTTATGCATTGCTCACATCACTACTTTTGATAGCTCTTTTTTTAAGTATTGGAAAAGGTTTACTCCAGAGATGTTTCCATATAAACTTGGAGAAAAATGTTGCTTTTCAGTATTATCGGCGGTTTGATTTTGTCGTGATCAATTTTCATTTGTACTTTAATGACTACGGGGGTTAGTATCCCAAACTAATAATGCGTATCGACTTTTGGAACGAGACAGTCGACTTCCTTCGCTATGTCACATATTGCCTTGCCACATAATTCCTTGTCCAATAAACAATTTAATAAAGTTTCTTATGAAACTTGTTAGTGTTCGGAAATCCTCATAAACATCTTTCCAAAAGTCGATAAGTGATCTCATTTGATTATTTCCTAACTATACAATTTATCTTAAAATTGATCCTGAAAGTACTTCCGTCTAAAGCCATCGATATTATGTTACAGAATGAACTGGTCCTATGACAAAAATTCAACAATACCACCAACCATACATTTAGTAGGGGCCGCCATATTCATCTTACGCCATGCGATATTTTTCACTGGGGTTTTTTAAAAGATAAGATGCTGTCTACAGTGGACAACCAAACAACGTAGATGAACTGCAAATTCGTATAAGGGATAATTAATAACTCAAGCGATGTTACTAACAGTTCATACAGATAGTAGCAGACGTATAGTATACTGTAGATAGATAATGATAAAATACATTAAATAAAATGAAAGACAACTTCGATCAATATCAAAAGTGTCAAAAAAAATTAGGAAAATAAATAACCATTAAAAACTAAATAAATGTTTATCAATCAATTTCAGATAAAGATCGTGTAGCACTTTCTGGATCATGAACCAGTATTTCAATATCTTGTACAGTTTAGAAATAGTCTAATGAGATCACATATGGTTTACACCATGTATTGAGTATTGGGTATCTGTATTCTGTACTTCTCTTTTAGCCTCATATTTTGTGGTTGTCATGTTTTCAGATGTTTAAACTAAAAGATGTTGCTATATAGGTTCAAAACTATTTTAATTTCGGGATTTTACGTTCGGTGGCGATTCGAGTATGATTTATACTAGAACTGAAGTTGATTATGGTGACATGATTGTAGTACCTAATATTTTATGAATTGTGGATTGATGTTGCAAATCCTTTTCTGGTCCGGCCATGACCCTTCTTTTCCTAATTGGACTGACGGATAGATCTTAAATGGAAGTGGAATAACAAATTTGTATATCATGCAGAACCGCTACTGAAGTGACTTACATGTAAATGAAAAGCTTATTGATTGGTTTACATGTGATAAACAAACATTGTTGAAAAGCGAAGCAAAACAAAAATGATCAATTGAACCACGCCCACTAGCCACTTCGCCAGAATGAATATTAAACGGGAATAAGTAGGTATATTTTTATTAAACTTGTACTTGATACCTACGCTACAATAACTGTAAGGAATCGGTATTCCAAACTTAGTTCTTTCAATCAGTCAAATCCCATAAAAAATACAGTGTTGATAAGAAATCCTAAGGCCCGAGAGACAACCAGAAATTCATTAACATTTTTACGTAATGGAAAATCACACTCAGCTTATATATTTATTGATTTTTGGGCTAATTTGAATATTGCGATTTACTAAGATTATAGTTTGTGTATTTCTGAGATAAACAGACGGGGAAGATGGATAAACTATTTTCCTTTTCGGTGGGGTTAATAGGTATTTTTGTACAGGTTTTTTCCTGTACTGTGTGGGTACAAAATACCTACGTTACTGGGGTGTTAAATCTTATACTCTTATGCAAAATACGATTTAGATATAACTGATGACATTCTGGAGTCTTCTATAAGAACAGATCGGTGCCAATTCGCGCTAACTGCGAGTGTGTCGCCAAAGGTCCCCCGTAATCGGCCAAGATTTTCATTTCGCTTTATTTATTACCAGATTTCATAACCACTTGTCTTTTTGCCACTGGTTTTATTATACTGGGACCCAGATCTGAGTTACGTCACCATCTGTGAGTTTTTGCCTACAAGAAATATTATTATCTTTATTAAAAACCACCCGTGTATTGCATTGATAATGTAAAATATTGTGAATTGCTAATTGTAGTAGGGTGGAGTTACCTTTTATGCATGTTAATCATAAGTAAGGGATTGTAAAGGAAAACAAGTTTTTATAGACATATTTTTGTTCTGAATTATAGTGAAAATTGTAAAAAGATAGATGCGAACGGACAACAAAGCAATGGCTCGATCTGCTCTTATAACACTCGTGCTTGCGAAACGGGGTTCAGATCATTTCATTTCTCACTGAACAGAACAAAAAAAAAGAAATAAAAATACATTAAAATAATTGGGATAACCTTTCATTTTCAGTGTTTCTTTTTTCGGATTGGTGGCCCAGGGTATATTACTCTAGACGTCGCCAAGGTAAGGACAGTGGTTGAATTGTTCTCGGTTGTAGGCGAGGAGTAAAAACGACAAAGACGAAGTTTGCACTCCAAAAAAATTATGAATGTGTTTTATTTTACCCGATATAAAAAAGCCGAGAAATATTCGGGGTTCAAGCTGTAGTATAACATGCTTTTTACCTACATATGTCCCGCGTATATATGTATATTCTAGGTTCTGCAGACACTTATTGATATTTATTTTAAATTCTTCGTGTTACCACCATACTCTCTCTCTGCGTTACTCGCGGATTACCTTTTTTTATGCGGTTTATTCCGGGAAATTTGCAATAAAAAGTATCCTGCGTCAGCTGCAGCAGTACGACTTGTGTAGAATTGAGGCAACCATATCAAATCATAATAATAATTTTATTAAACTGAAACTTTTACTTAGCCGTCAAAAATGGTATATGTTTAAACACATTAATCAAAATGTTTTATGTCCAACCACAATTGTGCTAATGGCGAGTTGAATACATGTGTCACCACCATAACCCAACTTTTCCCGTCATGGGGGTCGTCAGAGGCGACCGACGAGGGTACTCTCCAGAGACCGGGCAGCAGCTCTCTCTGTGAGTTTTAACTCAACACCACTGCGATCGCCAACCCTTCTGCCAAGCGTCGCGATTATTGCAATTTTCCCTTAAATTATCATGGAAATAATTGGGGGAGGCAATTGTCCAGCTGTGGACATCATGTGGCTGATGATGATGATGATCGTTTAATGACATGCATATTATGAGTTAGAATCTTAGGGTGATAAACCAGATTCGTGTCCGACTATACCTACGGTCAGGTTAGCGATTGTTATCGTATATTTTCAATTTTATTCAGTAGTTTTAAACCATTAACGTTTATTACTTGGGGAAAGAAAATTAACGATTCCATAAACTGGATTTGAAAGCGGTAATAAACGGAAATATTTTTAATATTAACTACAACTTTATAATTCCCGGTAAACGATTACTTAATTAAGTTTAGTACACAATTATTTAGTTTCTTTGTCGATTAAGCACATCGTGTAGATAATATATAATTGATATAATTTTACCAAAAAATCTTTATGATTTTTACTATAGAAATTGGTATTAGTATTCGAATGTCATATTCACTGGTCAGTTTTCGACTATTATCTCTAGCGCTTAAGGAGACAGGCGTAAACGTAGAGAACATTTCAGCACAATACACAATAGGTTATTTTTTTTAGATTTGGTACTTTTTGTCCTTTCTTAACAGCTATTAATAAGGTAGGTACGTTTCTTAGATCAACAAACGTCATGTCACACACATTCACACGCTACCGCCGATAATATCAGTGAAACAGTGCGGGTGCACCGTGAGAGGTAGATAGTTACCTACTCGTTCTAATCTACCTACCTCGAAGCGCGTCGTCGTCTGAGATCCGCGAGCGGCCGGGGAGCGGCATAGAGTTAGAAAATAATCCCATTTAATCGCATTCATAAGTAAAATAACAACTCCTGAAATGATGGTTAAATAAAAAATGTTTTATCATATGAACGTATAGTATGTACTTGCGAAAAAATACACCTGCTGTGGAATGATTGTAACGCTTATTCATATCATCATCATCATCATCAGCCCATACTTGTCCACTGCTGGACATAGGCCTCTCCAATTGTACGTCCATCACACATCACATCCTTATTCATATACACGTTGTATAAAACACCCAGACACGTTCAACAAGTACTTAAAAGTTCATCACCTAACCCACGACCTTACGGTATAGAGGCAGACATGCTAACCAATACACAAACGGGCTCGTCAGACATATTGGGAAAAAGTGTTTGTAATCAAAAAAAGGTTAAAAGTAATTTTGTCTATACTTTTCAGCAGTCAAAAGTGATTTTGGTCGGTTATGTTGCACTTTAAACTGGTTTTGTCCGGTTATGATGCAGTTAAAACCGGGTTATGCGGTTTTATGTGAACAAATATACGTACAAATTAGACGCCGGAAAATCGTATGTTTACAGTTCGGTGAAAACTTTCGATGAGGGACCCCGAATGTGTGTTGCGTCAGTCTGCCGGGTGCCGTCGTTAAAATTCATTCTATACTTATGGAATAGTTTTTATGGGTTTTGTGAGCTCCCACGTACGGATCGTGCTCTCTCTAGTCGGAGATTTTGGTTTTAGGGATGTTTTATATCAATAGTCTCTACACACCTCTAGCTACATACACTGTAAGTAGTTAGGTACGGCTCCTCTGAATCCGATCAATGTAGCACAATATGTAAAATACAGTAAAACGTACTTATACTAAACGGCATACTTAATATGAAATTAAGTTGGGTAGATTAAATCATTTGTTACTCCGAGACCATTACACAGAATTTCGACATCTTTGAGATTTTTTCAAGCAAGTAACATCTTTCAAGAGTTTTTATCATGTATCGTGAAACATGGGATATAATAAACTGTGTAAAAGTATTTTCTCTTACGTTTTATGGGGAACGGGTCGGAAATGATTAATTCTGTTAGCAAGTTGGTCGTTTACTAGTCTAATGGAATGGATGGTAAAACATATTTAAGTAGGTCCTTTTTTCATTAGTTAAGTCTCGAAGTGTAACGTTTTTCTTGAATCTAGCATTCAATAATTCGATTCGAACCCTGGAAATCAAATAGGAATTTTTCAAAATCGTATAAATTTTTCATCAGAAACTGTTGGGAATAAACTATTATGATACGCTGTTTTTCAGAAACTTAATTTCCCGGTTATTAATTTATTTCAACTACTTATTGAAAATCTTAATCGTACCCAAATTAGAGCCGTCTAAATGGGTCTTTATACTTTGGTAAGGGTTAAAATGTTGTATTATTTTTTTATATCTTCCTCGTCAATTTACCGGCTATGAACGATTAACCGAAGCATTTTCTAACGGATCCTGCGTAATATCTTGTATCTACCTATCTTAATTACATCGATACTGTTTTTCTGTTATAATTTTACGTCACATTGTGTGAGTAACAGCAAATACCGTGCATGAAATTTTCCTGAGATAAGTATACTATGTAAAGATATAATAGAATGGGAAGATTGATCGTCCTGTCATTATGTTAGTGACCTCGCCCTAACGCCACCTGATAATGACATTGACACACCGCTCAGTGGCTGCGACCTCCCCACCCTCCCCGCGGCCCCTACCTGTCACTTAATGCCATTTCATTGCACTACTTAACTGACTAAACAATAAAACAGAGAACAACATAAAAATCCACCAGGTATAATTACTTTTCTACTAGAGTGACAAACGCATTTCAGAAATCACAACTTTACGAGTCGCATCATACTATCGGCAGTCAATCTCATTCAAATTTTATTGCAGCAGGTAGGTACTGCAGCTCAGTAATACACTGTAAAATGCACCAATAAATCAAAATATTGGTTTATTACGATTGCGGAAGAGTGAAAACGGTTTGGTACGAAGAAGAACCTACAAATCAACTAGGTTTTCTATATTTCATAATATACATCAACATGCACATGAAATATACATATTAATCAAATAACATAGTAGTAACCGTAATGATATAATAGTTAAATTTGACTCTTGAAATAGTCTAAATCTAAAACCTATCACATCTAATACTAATATTGGAGACTACTACAATCGGTAGGAGGCGAGGGTGTGATGTATTTGTCCGGCCGGTTGCTAGACTGGCTTGCGTGATATTTAGGACGTGTTGCGGGCGAGGAGAGGTCATCTTTGAGGTTTCCGGGGCGCGGGGTGTCGACGGGACGTCGCACGCAAATGATACGCGAGCAAAGCGGCGCGCATCGATCCAGCATGTGCCTAGCGCCGCAGAACTACCGCCCTCTCCCCCGCCCGCCGCCTCGACCGCCACACCCCCCGCCGCCGCCCGGAGAGCCGCCGACCCCGCACACACTCACACACCCGCACACACTCACGCACTGCTACACACATACACACACCACACACTGACTACTTGATCTAATGTCTACTGCCAAATGATCCGTTCGGAATAATGAGTCGTCTGTATAGGCAAAAAAGGGGTTATCATCGATAATTATCGGCAGTGATCGATCCCATCCCAGAAAAAAGAACTCTTTCATTTTAAATAACCACCCGGTTTTGCGAGAGGTCGTTAAATTAATTTTATTCATCTTCGTGCATTGAACCTGTTTTAAAATATCACAGGTTGTTCCTTTTGCATAAGTACGTGTAAGTAGATGTAAAACTTTAGAATAAAGTTTAGTCAGGTAAAAGTAAATAAGTTTGGAAGAAAGTTTGGTGTGCCGAGGTACGCCCTAGGAAACTTTGTATACGTCACAGAGCAGTACCGAGCGATATAAATCATTAGCCCGTGAGAGAACCCTCGCCTCAACCCCACACTAGCTCAGGTTAATTGAGCGCGGGCCCACGTGGAAACAATTATTTACTGGCAGGTAACCACGTGTACCGGCACTTGACGACCGGCACTTACAACGTATTCCACTTCATATGATTACTGATTGCAAACATCGTTCGTTACCAATCCTGAAACTGACTCCTAAAAAACGACTTTGATAGAAGACATCGCTACAACATAATACATTTCATAGCATACGCAGTTATCTTATAAAATGTTTAACTACATAAAACGATACAATTGTACGTACATAAAAGTACTGGCAAAGCATAGCAGAAAGCTAACTAAAAATGAAGAAATGAGACTGAAAATTTACAGACATTCGGAGTTTAATGTTTCTAGCAAGCTTGCAACTCGGAATCTACACTCTATGGCTACGCAATTGGGTCTAATATACTGTGTAGTGTCGTGCCAAAAGATACAAGTACATAAGGATAAGTGTCCACATCTAGCACTTGGATGTTATGTGATTATACTATATAACTCATACGTAGATAATACAGGATTAGGTGTCAGGGATGAACAGAAATGACCATTGATTCTCAATAATTTATTCTCAGTCGCAACGTGCAGTACAGAACATGGAAGAAAATCGCTTGCTGTATCGCATGCCTCACATTTTATAACTATATAACAGTTTACATGATAAAACATACTAGGAAACTACAAATCTAAGCTTTATTAATAACTAACTACATCTACAGAAGCGCTGTTTGATTGTAAATAAACTGAAAAATGAAGCGTTCGAGCGGTCCAGCAGCGGCGGCACCCGAAATCTAGGACACGTGCCCCTTTGCATGCCGGTTCAACTCACATCGATGCAAACTGCAACAGTCCTCTCCGGATATTGTACTATACCTACTTAATTAGACACAAAAGTTAACAATATTTGGCTAAACTATGAGATATTCGCGCGGTCGGGCTCGTCGGATTCCTCATTGGGGAGGTTTAGCGAATCATGGCACGTCCACTCGGTAGAGCCTCGCGCGGCGACTGAGGGCGGCGGCGCGACAGTCCCCCCGCACTCCCCGGCGCGCCGGCCCCCGCATCCCTCCCCCGCCGACGCCCGCTCCGTTCCCCGCTGCATCCTTCAAACGTTCCCTGATAATCGAGAGAAAATACTACATACAGTTGCAATTGGAACGCCGCATACTCTTTTTTGGCTATGAGTCAGCCAGTAATTGTATCAACATTCATTGGCCAGTTTCTTGAACTCTGCTGGTGGCGACAGAGAGGCTATTTCTTTAGCCGCATGCAATTCTCGTCCACGATCGTCCTCCAGAGTCGGATCAGTTTTAATCAGTGTTTTTGTTTAGTTTTTTATTCTAGACGTTGCATGTCGAATTTAGCGCCGGATCGTATTTCAGACGAAAATTGTCTATGAAATACATTTGGTTTGATGAAAGTAATTTTGAGAAAGTTGCTGATACTAAATTCTGGCAAAAGTGCTGAGTTTAGGATAAAATATAGGGAAAGTTGATGTTGTAAGATTTACTTGTTCGTGTATTTTAAGTTTCAAGGCTTGAGCAAATCAAGCCAAACTGCGACAATTGCCACTGTTTTGCAAGTTTTTTCTCGTTTGTATAAAATAAGTGCGGAAAATCAAACTTTCCGGAGTGCTAGGGTAGATATGACATTAACTAGAGTCGGTTAATGAAAATGTCGTAATCAGATTTAAAAATACTATGTTGTACCAAACATAGTATGGATCTACCGATCCAATTGGAAGCTCACTTACCCGTCACGTTCGGTAGCGTCGGGATGATCACGTGTGACGAAGAACTAAGTTGAACGGAATCCACATTTTTTTAGTAAAGCGGTTACCATGTTACTAGACATGGTAACCATGTTACTAGACATGGTAACCGCTACACCTTCATGCTACTCGTATGGTGCCTCAATAAAAATACAAGTGCAGCCTATTAACTTACATAAGGTCTAAGGACCTAAATTTTATGGTTCCTTCTTTTTAATAACCATTTATTGTACCGTTATGAAGCAATAAAGAATTATTATAATTATAATTGAAACAATGTATTTATGGGATACACCTATACCTATATGGATAAAGAACTTGAAAGAATACATGTATTTTAGGTTATGTTTATTCTAAAAATGGTGGGGTAAGTCATAAGTCATGTGAAGATCGTAAATGGACAATCTTTTACCATCTTCACCAACAAATGTGGTCGAAAAACTTTTAGCACAACATTTTTTACATATTTTCAAATGTCAATAATTTTAATCAATACTGACTTCCAGAACCACACGTCGCATGGTTTATCATGATCATCGATCGCAACAACAAAGTATTTCTTGAATCAAAATTATAGCAATGACGACAAATGCTGCGTTATCCCGCCTCACATAATTAGTTTGGTAAAAAGAGCTAGTAAAAAAGTTTATTCCTGCTACAACTACTGGCCTGCTTGCCAAGTAGAGTATTTGTAGAGACCAGGGCTCGTAAAAACCCACAATTAATCCAATCTACTGTGAATCTACACAATCGTGCTGTGAAGTAATTTCGTTGAAAAGTCTCAACAAGGGCCCTTCCTTGTGATATGGCAACCTTTAACACGCACGGTATTATTAATAAATAAAGCATACAGAAACTTCGTCGTTTCGGTCACTTAAAGACTCAAAAATATGGGCAAATTATTATCCCTCTTCTGCAGTGAACTAACATAAGGTAAATTCTTATAACCCGTACTGCTAGAAATACCCTGCATTACTTTCACGTCCCAGACCAACAAAATATTGCCACTATAAAATCGAGTCTGCCTTACTTATTTTCATTCAGGGATATTATAAATGAGTACCTATTTAAAATAACAAATGGGATGCAACAAAATACAATAGGTATCGTCAATATTGAATACCGATCGATACGGTATGGAAGATATCAAACAGTTCATAGAAAGCAGATACCGCCCACTGCCTACTATCTAGTAAGACAGAGAAGTGCCCCTAAAAATGGCAACATGTAAGCTAATCCAAAAGTGATTATGTTTAGAGCCGTCTAACCTTGATATCGACGAGGATGAAATCGAACAAACACTAAAACGAAAGGGAAAGCAGAGCCTACGTGATCCCCATACCAGCTGTGACCCACATCATAAATACAACTATGCTGAGTTTTGCTAATACTGCTGTTACATAAACTCTGAAATGCTCTCCAATAGTGAAAGGGGAGCGAAACTTCCGTACTGTACAGTTGTTTAATCTAAATGATGGCGGATGTTCGACGTGAAATCAATTTAACCGCTTACCTCTGATGCGATTAACAACAATTCTGTGCAATGTAACGATGTTAGATTAAGAGACAGATATAATATAGAAATATAGAATACGAAACAAAATATCTAGATAGTTTGACAGGCATTATGAGTATCGAGAATACATAAAACCCAGCTAATACGGGTAATGCAAATAATATGCACAACAATAAAATAACAACAACCTTCAGGCAATAATAGAAGAAAGTGTGATACTACCGAGGCGTCGTCGTGCAGTTAAAACATTATTTGCTACGATCGGCGTGGAATGTCTACGGTAAGTCGTAGCGCGTAGTCTCCGACTACGACGTAGTAGCGTAGCGTACTCCGGTCGATGGCCTCACCAAAAACGTGTACAGCAAAGCAATTTATTAAGGACTTCATACACAAAATAGTGAACACTACCCTATTAGTAATTCTACTACATAAAATGTTGAGATAGAGCCGGAGACAGCCGTCTGTCCGTCCCTTCGCCAACAGACAGAAGTACTTCAAGGATTATCTCAATAGTAATAAGTGGTTTCGGGGGCGAATTTTTCACAAATAGCTTTTTGTATTTAGCACCACATAACCACAAACGATATGGTAAATCTAGGACTTTTGCGTATAAAAATATGGATACAGAATATCAGTTTTCTGGTGATTGTTGTGTTTTAAAAAACGGACACGTACACTAGTTAGTCAAGAAATGTGCAATCAATTAAAAATGTATGAGAGGCCTGACGAATAAATTATACGCGCGTAGAGGTTTAACAAGGATTGGTAAACGGATCAGCGACAATACAAACATATCATAAACTTCATTGTCCGAGTTGCGTGTACCACACAACTGGCTGATGGTTTTGTACTCCGGAAAGTGTTCGACGTTTCATAATCCAAACCAAATTATGCTGTATTATACCTTGTAAATGAACCGACAGTAACCAAATGTCGGCGTCCGATATATACTTCATGATATTATGTTACTTGCTTTAGCAAGTGCCTCTGCCTACCCCTCTTTGGGATTAAAGGCGTGAAGTGTATTTAATTTAAAATATTATGTTACAGTTCCCGCTGTTTTGTTCCGAAGGTTCTGTAAAACTGGGTACATGTACGTTTATGTATATATATATGTACATATATATGTACTTAGAACCGGCTTACCATTCCTTCTTTCAGACCTCGGATGCCAGAATCGAACTAGAGATGCCTTGATGACCTGACAGTTATTTTTGCAACACAAATATAAATAACACGACTAAAAATAACGTAGGTAAATATCTCACTAGCGGAGTGGTACAAGCCATCCACGATAATATTTCTCTCTGAAATCGTTCGTCAAAGCTTCACGCTGAGCTTTGGCTTCAGCGCAGCTTGAATATTGTTTCACATGTATTTTTACATTATTTATAACTGGGGTAAGTTGACAGCTTTACGTTATACACACGCACACGCCTAGTGGCATGTAGTAACTGTTCCAAACAAGGATACGATGTGTTACACTTTATTTAAAAAATGTAATAAGGATCCTTATACGTTCCTTCCTAGCTTTACTGCCACAATGCTAATTATTGGCTATCTTATTAAATTTTAGTAACTCGCTAAATATTTTGTCTTTTTCTATCATTGAACGTTAGCATTTTAAAAGTAGAATAATTTGTACAAACAATTTGTATTGATGGGACTGAGTACATTATTCAGGGCATAGCCCTACACTTCCAACTAAGCATTTTAGCAGAAAATATACTCCTTCTACCATTCAATTATATTTGTTTGCAAATCCCTGTAAGTAAATACCTACCTAATTTATAAAAATGTGTTACAAGAAAACGCATGTAAATCTGTCAACTCAACTAAAAATGAAGACAACTCACACGAATGTTAGATATATACAATAAGAGAAATTCATAACGAAACATACACAAATCAACGAAATCGAGAGTACAAGTCGAGTACAAAAAATTGTTTCAATCTGTCTCCCAGATTTTATTTTCTGCACAAATTCTAGTGAATTACTCAATCTGACTCTGCTGAAAGTAGAGAAAGCTGATTGCAAAATTTCCGAGAGACCATATTTTTTCGTCAAATCAAGTACGAGTCGCGCATCGGAGACTACTACCACGAGATATGTTTTATTAACTAACTTTAAAAAAAAGGAGAGGTTCTCATCTCAATTCGACGGTATTTTTTATGTTGGTTAACTCAAAACTTTTGATTGGGTGAACCGATTTGGATGGTCCTTTTTTTGTTTGAAAACTGGTGGTAAACTTTGTTCAGTTCCAACAGTGGTATGCATGGGAAAACCACAAAAATCTCAATATTTCACTAGTTGAAATCGGATCTTTTCTCTTTAAAGTTATGTTAACTAGTAAATATAACTACGTTTTAAATCGTGGTTGTTTAAATATAAATAAATAACCTACAGATGGTATTAGATACGGTTAGCTTTCATATTTATACTGTTCTATCGGATGGTTTTGTAGGGAAACAGAATGGCGTGTCCGCTGCAATGGTGGCCAAGCTTAAACAAAACTTACTACGAATATTGTGCTTAGCAACGAGCTCCGCTCGCGCCAGACTTTTTTTTACACGATAACTCTTTACGAAAAAACAAATCAAGTGTGGACGGCCAGGCTCTGAACGGAGATAGCAAGCGAAACAAACATCTAATTCTCTCTAACACAGAGTCTATTTTAGTGTTTCATTCAAGTAAAAGATTTGGTATAGGACGTGAATTCTTCGTAATGCGGTGCAGAGGGCATCCTGCTAAAGTCATAAAGTAAAGTAGTACTATGATATATACGATAGGGTTGTGCGTACTGCAGTAATTTTAGTTTGCATTCCTTGGCTTTTGCTTTTCCCCTTTTCTGTTATTTTATTTGTTTGCGTATTATTTCAGCCAAAAATGAAGTATAAATGGTATTATCATTGTTTTTTGATCGTTTGAATACGTAACTCTAATTCGATAAATTATTGGCATTATTTTGTAATTATAGCTTAAATAGATATATTTTATTTCAATCCTCTTATAAAAACACACAAGTACATACACTATTACTTTCTGTAGAAATAAAACATCAAATAGGTATTTTTCATTTAGGTTAGGTTATTTTTTAAAGTCACTCATATTAATTTCGTCAAATTCCTTTTTAGGTGACTAGGTATACACTACCTACTACTACGACTACTTGAATTAACTAATAGGTAACGGTCATAGCAATAAGTACGTGTATGCTATAAATTTAGGAGATCATTTCTCTCCTATTCTGGAATCCCGTCGCATTTGCTACGAACACGTTCCGAGACCAATATTGTACTTAATTGTACTTAATCATCAAAATACATTCGAAAATATCACATAAACGCGGTAAAGGAATTTTGACTTATACATTAAATAAACATCCGTAATATAACACCACGTTAGTAACGCAATTCTACCCCTTTGCTCACTGAGCATATGAAGGAAATTCTCGTAACAGTTACATGTTGAGCCTATCTGTTGAAGTGTCAATTGATAACACCTCACACGAGGCGAAGGCAACTAGTAACCGCTACATTCACCAGAAACTACCGGAAAAGGGAGGTACTAATATTCAAGGAATGAGAGAAAGAATAATTTTCTCAGTAACTATTCAGACATAATAATAAGATATTCTCTTTGAGAAAAGCAGACAAAAAAATCTAACTAGTTACTACTAGAAGGAGCTAAAGTACAAACCATAGTACTATTTCACAACGTTAACTGCTTTTGGCCCTACCATGAACAGCAACAACTATACAATGTTAAATAAAAAAACGTTGACAACAATCGAGAATGCCACTCAACCCATTGCTGACTAACTTTTATGAATTTCACCCATCCATTCCACTGGCCGCTACCCACCATAAAAATAAACCACTACTAGTAGTAGAAATAGATTTTAGAATTAGTATTATTACATACACTTGATTCATTTATTCATTTAGGTTTGAAATATGTATAATATAGACATTACTATCCCTGGCACCCATAATACAGAAGGAATACAATGTATTGTGGCCAAACAACACTTAGGTGAATTTTAGGATGACAGAAAATGGCAAATGATTCTGCATATATTACGGTTGACTGATATTATTGTTATGTAGTGCCTGATAGTGTTCATGAGTCCAGCCAACCAGCCAATGGGCTATGATTTTACTCATTGACTTGAACTGAAAAGCAACGCCAATTGAAGGTTGAGCATGAGGACATTGGTCCGAAAGAAGCCTTTCATTTTACGCACTGATCGAGCGAGGAATTACCGCATATACCCCATCACACAAAAAACATATAAGAGGAGCACGGGACTAACACCGAGACACACGGCGGTCACCCAATAAGCCACATTATGCGACGACGACAAAACCGGCACCGATACTATTGCATAAAATATGTGATCTTAAAATTGGGAATGTGGTGTAAAAGGATAGATTGGTCTTTCTGGGCTATTGGATAAGGTAACGTGTTGTCTGCCTGTCAATACCTTATATATGATGAAAACGGGGCAGCCAGTGACTTGCTCCCACTCAAAGGTCCGCCATATGTCGGCGAATGCCTCGGGTGGCAACATCGTTGTGGACGGCTAGGTAACTGGAGGCCCCGTCGTGATGCTAAACCACCACCTATAGTTCGCCACAGGCAGCTCTGCGGTTAGCGAGGCTGCCGACAGGTGTGGCGTCGGTTTCACTATAAAGTTTCCCCGTACTTATGCCAAATCTACGTCCATCCACGTGATAAATCTCTTGCTCCCTGCCTTTATTAGTTAAAGCAAGATAGAGCCGTGGAATCGAAAAATGATTTGATCACTTGGAGATCAGGGTCCGTGGTGTCGCAACTCACCATTGCCTGCCAAAGCTCCCTGCGGTTTATTATTAATAATGAGATAGCACCGTACTGAAGTGTAAGATTGAAGGAACCGGTCTTTTTATGTATGTAGGTATCTTAGTCCAGTTTTATGACTAATTTTGTATTATGTGTGTCTAAGTTGCTAGGGTCAGGTTAAAATAATATGATACTTCTGTATACTGTTGCAAACTCTATACATATGCGGGTAAGTGTCGATGGTATGGCCATAGAAACCAGGCGAGATCGCAAGGACGTCGGTCCGACCTAATTCTTTGATGGGCGACGTCCCGTCCCCCCAAACCTCGCCGGTCCAGACGCGGTATCAACCCCCCCTCGCCTAACCCCTACATGTAATTTTGTAAAGTATTTCCATGATTTTTTGGGAAAAAATATTTTACGTATCTACTTATTTGTCTATATATCTGTGCGTAGAGGTACGGCGTGTAGGTACCAATAGCTGATTGCATGTTCTGATATAAGTTTTATAACTTATAAATGTTACGACTACAAAAATAAAAATCCTTTTCATCATGATTATTGTCGACTGAAATGCACAGGACACCAGCTCACTCTTGGACGACGGTCGCAGTTTCAATTTGCAAGCAATTTCTTCTCTGTGTCTGGATGTTTTATCTATTTACTCAAAAGTATTCACGTAAGCATATCAGTATCTCGGACCAATAGTATGGAGTAACTGTTAGGTTAAATAGTTTGGAGTCAGCTGACCGTATATGAAAAGTCCCTGCATATCTTCATATGTGGGAAAGAACATTGTTTCAAGGAGAAATGAAAATTATGGCCATTGTATTGTGACAAAAAGGCGATAAATATGCTTGTCGTTGGTTGGCTGTTTGAAATATGAGAATAAATGAATAACAGATGGATTGCGTAAATTAACCTCAAAAGTAGTAAGATTTCTCCAATGCCGAGCATGATGGGAAAATGAAAACGAAGGTGATATGTTAACTGTATTTGAAAGACAAGAGGTTTTTACATTATGTTCATAAGGTTTGTTGATTACGTGATACTGTTTACAAGCAGTAAATACGGTATGTTAAAGTAACATCCTAAATACTTGTGTACTACAAATTCATTTGTCTGTTTATGTTTATGTGGTTCCCTGTAAAACCATTAAGCCCGACACCTACAGCCGACGACGGCGGATTGAAAAGATTCGGAGAAAAAGGTATGGTATTTGTACTTAATTTGCAAGTATTAAATCAAACAAATCTTTCCGTTTCTAAGTATGTGTACACCTGTGATTCTCATCATAAACCTATGAAATTATATAATTCATATTTAAGCAAAAAATCCAGAAAATTCTCATTATTTATAATATTTAATGACTCAGTATCGTTTGTTTATGTTTCTGAAAGTGTTAATTACATAACAAGCGTAGGTACGTTTTTTAGAATGCGTTATTTTATATTAATTTCTAAACAAAAGTCATTTCCACGTATCATGAAATACAGAAAAATATCAAAACACACACATTTAATTCCATACACATTTCAGCATGCAGCGTTAATTTGGTGATTCCATGGTCCCATAATTTCTTCTTTCCACCACTAGCAATGAGCGAGAAGGACGGCGCAACGCGACAAACAGAGATAGAAGACTGACCAATACGGTCCCTCTGATTTGTGTTACGGGTCAACTGAATTATGCTTTAGCAACACTATGCACTTATGTGGTAAATTTAAAGTTGGAACAGTCCGAAGGTTCTCGTATGCTTTTTTTTTCACTCTAACGGAATTGAGCAATTAGCTGCCCCATTATTTGTTTACTTCAGTGTTTTTGGCTTGAAGACTTTGATTTCTTATTTACCTATGTTATGTACACTATCAACAAATAGTGGTCTGGAGGTATTGAAGTTATGGGTAAATAGGAACCTAATGAATAAGTGTGCTCCATCGTAGACCACATCGCTGCTTAACATCAGGCGGGATGGTCAAACGCTTGTACATTAAAAAATAATACCTGTACATTTCGATGACACGTCGTGTGTTAGTAAACTGACATGGCACTTTCATAACATGATAAGGAAAAGATGAACTTTCCTATCTCAAGACATAAAAATAATATAAATTAATAATATGAAATTCAACCTTAGGATGTTAGACCATTTCCTTTTCTTGCAAACTTCTGCATTATTACTGATAATAAAAAGTTCAAACATTTTTATGTTGTGTTTTCTATGGCTTATAAATTAAAGTACTATCCACACGTGTGCAATAAAATTTTTGAATAACTTGCGCCGAGTGTTTGTCAAATAGTTTTCGGGTTAGAAACCTAGTAATTGATTGACGTCAGTGATTGTTATTTTTTGATTTGATTATCTAAAAAGGAGGAGGTTCTCAATTCGACCGTATATATGCTTTTTTTTTTATGTTTGTTCGCGGATAACTTCGTCGTTTATGAACCGATTTTGAAAATTCTTTTTGCATTCGACAGGGTTTACTTTCAAGATGGTCCCATTAAAATTTTATCTAAATTGGTTCAGTACTTTAGATTTAATTTTTTTATGTTTGTTCGAGGATAACTTCGTCGTTTATGGACTGATTTTGAAAATTCTTTTTGCATTCGATAGGGTTTACTTTCAAGATGGTCCCATTAAAATTTTATCTAAATTGATTCAGTACTTTAGATTTTATCCCAACTAACAGAATAAGAACTAACGAAGATGTCATCTAGATATCATTACCAAGCAATGTCGCATTGTAGGTACTATGATTTATCCATAGTGTTGAACATGCATTACAAAAACAAAAAGTAAAAATAAAAGTCTTAATTTTTTTCTTCTTCTTTTCTCCTTGAGCATCCTTGTTCGGTCGACCCATCACTCAAAATCGTAAAATAAAATAGTTTTAACAAAAAAAGAACCGACTTCAACCCGTAAACTAAAAAGTAAAAAATAAATTTATTTCTTACAAAGTAATACGTATTTTCATTTAAGTTGTTCAATAAAAATACCTGATTAAATAATTATTTTAAAATATTGAAGTCGGTGCCAAGTAAATACTACAACAAGCTAACTAAGTAATTACAAACTACTTAAATAAATCAAAACAATAACAGTATGAGAAAAAAATATGAATCGATACTAACCTAATATACCTGCTAACTATGAATATAATCGTCAGAAAGATTGATAAATATTGTTTTACTTGGCACCGACTTCAATATTTTAAAATAATTATTTAATCAGGTATTTTTATTGAACAACTTAAATGAAAATACGTATTACTTTGTAAGAAATAAATTTATTTTTTACTTTTTAGTTTACGGGTTGAAGTCGGTTCTTTTTTTGTAAAACTATTTTATTTTTTGATTTGATTATCTATCTAATCTAGCTGTATTCTGTGTGTTTTATTCCGCGCCCGTGGAAATTTCGGATCTTATATGGCCTACGTTACTTCTATTACCTACATAGATTGGTTAAGTAGTTTTCGCGTGACACAAACATTCACATCCATATATATAAAAAAAGAAAGTGGTGAAATAGTGCATCTACAAATAATAACTCAAGAACGGGTAAGTTAAGCCTGAAATAGTGGGGAGGTATCTTAGATCTCACTCCTGTCTGTGGGAGGCGTCGCTATGTAGAGGGTGTTTTAGTTTATATGAAATACTGGAACTAAGCGAATGAAATCGCGGAGCGTCCACTACTTTATAATATAGTGTGATAATTCACGAACTTACAAGTGCTTAAGCTACTTAACATGGGATGCCTCTATGCATACATTATAGTGCAATATTTATTTACCTATATTCAGACGAATAACAAATTGTTTGTTGACAAATCAATTGAAACAAGAAGCAATTACCTAGCGGTACGTAATGCCGCTCGTTTGCTGTGTTGGTGGCGATTACTGCACAATTGGTACGATGATACTTCAAACTGCAGCGCTTCCGGTGCATCGCATCTGCCCCCCGGCGAGGTGACAGTTACATACCATGTGAAACATTGTCACTGTCACAGTGTACAGTCGGCCAAGAATCTGGTCTACCACACTACAATATTGTCAGTGAATAATTTTAAAGAAAAAATAACTTTAACCAATACAAGTCGCCCACCGATACGATTTTTTAAATTTCCCCTTAATTTATTGGGTTCGGC
Organism: Conopomorpha cramerella; assembly: GCA_012932125.1. NCBI lineage: Eukaryota > Metazoa > Arthropoda > Insecta > Lepidoptera > Gracillariidae > Conopomorpha > Conopomorpha cramerella. The sequence continues at coordinate 22,967 of SJJU01000709.1, read as the reverse complement.
ATCATCAAAATCTGACTTCCTTATAACGGACCTAACTACCTTCAAAATATCTTGTTTTAAAAAAAAAATTAAAAAAACAAAAACATCGGTTATCGGCGAACAAACATAAAAAATAGGTATTATGCGAGAGAGAAGTGCGAAGAGAAGACGTCATGTTTGAAGTCGCTTAAAAAACAACGTTAATGCAGGCGCATTTGTCTCTTTTTGATATTTGTAATTACCTTCAAACTTACCGGTCGAAGGTTGAAACACATAATGAATGTCATTAGACTTTAAACCTTAAATACCTATGGTATCAATTATGAAAACAAACAAAAAAAAAACAAATTTTGGACCGTATCAATCATTATTTTTCACGGTTTTTTAATCCTCTATGGATAAGTTAAAAAACAAACATATTTTAACAAAAATAATACTTAATCTACACTAAAAGAAGCGCGTTATTAGAGTTTTTTTTACTACGGTGAATCAGGTCTTTAAGGGTTAAGGTTCACTTTTTACTTCATTCAGTGTTAAAACACTACCTTATGATGTTTTATGTGACACAGGAGATGTTATCAAAACTGATAGACCACTTTCTTGATCGAGCGTAGAGTACAACGAATACTTAAAGGTATCACTTAGCAGGAATAGGAAGTTTTCTTTATGGTCCATAAAAACACATCCTTTTTCTTTTCCTCTTTCCGTTCATGCGTTTTGTAAATACTAGGTACAAAGGCTCCCGAGGGATCGATACAACGTACGTTCCAGGGCATTTACTAATAATGGCAGAATATCTATATGAAACATATACCAGGCTCAACTTAATTTGTACGTTGTATGTAAACCGGAAATAAGCTTTCACACAAGTTACATTAAGTTTTTAAACAGTTTCAGTAAATAATTAATCTTTGCGTAAGTAAAAGCGAAAGTTTTTTTGAAAGAAAAAAAAATATATAATTTGATTGAGAATAATTTGACTAATATTCAAACTTTAGGATATCGTGAGGTCATAAGTATAATGTACAGACGATGTTAAACAGTTTTCTATCGTCATCATTCACTCGTCGCTAAAAGTAGTAACTTGACATTTGTCATGCACATAGAAATCTAAAAAATGAGAATTTTACCGATTAATTTTATGTTAAGACACGTGAAAAACCTGAAACAGATCCCAATCTACAGTAAAGTTTAGAAAAGCCTCGAACATGTCGCTTGAATTCGATTATATTCTAATAATAGTTGGCATAATCGGTGCAAACGTCAATATTTTTTAAACAGAACGACATAAACGTTTAGATAATTTATTCAGCGCAGTTGAACTAGAACCGGTTATAACCGAAAAGTAATCTATAATCCGATTTATGTTCTAAGTGGAAATGGACTGTAGGCAGGTTTATTATATGTAATTTGTTATTGAGCCAATCATAATAAGGGAATATCACGTAACACTATTCAGTGCCGATTGTAGGGTGCATAGATCAAACCGTGGGAAGTCAATTGCCCCCCTCTAGACCATTACCTACTTAATTTAAACATGTGAATATTGAAGAGGTAAACATGTAATACATACGTTATATGTTCATGGACGTGTGGTGACGGCGAATAGAATACATGTGTCACCACCCCAGCCCAACTTTTCCCGTCATGGGGGTCGTAAGAGACGACGGAGGGAGCTCTCCAGAGGACGGGCAGCAGCGCTCTTTGTGAGTTAAACCACAACACCACTGCGATCGCCAACCCGCCTGCCAAGCGTGGCGATTACTGGTATTTCACCCCAAATGACGGATCTCATTGGGGGAGGCCCTCGTCCAGCAGTGAACGTTATGTGGCTTATGATGATGTTCATGGACCACGTAGAATGGATAGGTAAGGCTTACTATGTCACGTTTCATGGTCACGTTTTTATTAGAAATTGGGATTCAGACAAGACAAGGGTTATCGTTGACGGCCTTGTAGACCCAGGTGAGGAGATCCGCACTTTCGATGCGTTTTAATCAGTGAAAAACCGATATAAACGAGTCACTCCTCTGAGCTAGCTTTCTAGCTATGCATACCTGTCCATAACACCCGTTATGGATAGGTATGCATAGCTAGAAAGCTAGCTTCCCTTAGATACAAAACAAGGAAGCTTGTTCTTGAGAAGTGTGCCAATCAATATCGCAATAAGAGAGAGTATGTATTGCGTATTATGTGAAATAAGTGTAGTATGTATTTTCATTATTATCGACTAGGTAGGTACATGTACAGATTATAAGTATTCAAAAACTTACTTTTCTCCGTAACACATGGAGGTGTCTACACGGAATTGTAATTATTTGTTGTCAATATTATCATGTCTCTCTCAACAATATGTTAATTAGAACTTGATAAGCTAATATTACCCAGCACATGCCATTTATCTCAATAGTGGAATTACGAATATCACTCGAATCTTGTCCTACACATTGTCTGTGACATTGAATGACAGAAATAAGTATGGTGCGTACATATATGTGTTGGGAAGGTCATGCAGAACGTCCTCATTAAAACACATAAGGAGATGCTATCGCTACTCCTCCCCGCAGACGATACCAGGATTGCGCGGAGAGGGGGGGAGAGGACACCCGCAAGGTCGGATCTCAAATCTTCTGGAGCCTGAATGCAAATCGATTTGTTATCTACTACTACGAGTACAACTACATATAAGACTGTGCCCTTTTGTCAGTCTCTATTATTCATAATAACACTAGTTTATTAGTAAAATACTAGCTAGACCCCGGTTGTGTTACTCGCATATTATTTCCGTTACCGTGAGAATTTCGTGATAAATTATAGCCTACAGCCTGGATTACATCCAAGTTAATAAAACGTATACTGTAACCAAATTTTATTAAATTCCGACGTGTAAAAGAATCAAACGTACACAATGGCACAATCACAAACTTTGGCCTTTATAATACCTACACAGCGATACAACGTGTCATGGTTTCGGCCGCGAAAACAACACAAAACGCATATTTTTGTTATGCACAAATTCTTTATTTTAATTGTGCCTATTAGTGCCACTAATACCTGAATTTTTGCATTATAGTTTTTTTGTAATAAGAGTGATTTGTCATTGGGCTGTAAGATTTAGTATCTGACCCGACCACATCAAACCTGAAATAGTACCAATAGTTTTGAAAATGCCAAATAATTTTGCCTTGTTCGAGCTATTCGACTGAAGGCGGTAATAATCGTAACATGTAACAATGTGCATGCGGACTACGGGTCAAACAAATGTTCCTTAATGATAGAGTAAGTAAAATAATATACACACATCAAAAGTTTCTAGGGATAAAAAACATTTTTAGCTCTAAAAATATCTAATCTTCTGGATTGGTCTCCTATCTAATCCCCCATGCCTTATCACGTTTTGAATAAATTATGAATGAATTCAGTTTTTGTAAAATATATTCTTGATTGCAATCTTCTAAAATGTACTTGATCCCTAGACACTTTTGATGTGTGTATTTTCATAGTTATAAGCACTCATAATATTATGTCTTAGTCAGTGTGCAAGGTAATAGTATAATGCTTGTTGAATGGTTCAGTTGTAGAAGGAGACCCTTATATATTAATTGGTGCTGTTATTGTCACTTAGTGCTTACACTGTTTCACCCATCAAGTACCCATCCCACCATATTAATCAAGCAGTGTTAAATTAGTACTAAGTCATTATTATTTTATTACATTAAACTAACTAACGCGATGTCTAGATAATTTGAAAAGATGCCAACTTCTTCTCGGCTCTTTGGTCGCAGTAAACGTTTACGTTTTAATCAAGCTCTGTGCTAAGCTACTGTGTGTCTTGTATGGTAACAGCACTTATAATAATGAAATAAATGATGTGATTTAAACTCATTTTAAGAAACATACAGCTAAATATTGAAATTTGATCATTACAGTGTAAAAAAATACGTAAGTAGGATTTAGAGTAAAGCCCTTTGAAGTGAAGGTGAATTTTCTCGTCGAATACAAAAATAAAATGTTAAATTCTGATAGAATGAACGGGTAAGGGTTCTTCAAAGAAAAAATATTTTCTACCGTTTATTGAATATATTTAATTATATATAGACTTAAGAACTACAATACCACACCAGAGTAGGTATAATTAATATAACATTTATTGCTTCGCTTTAATTTCGAAATACTTTCTATTGTATTGCATTGTATTACGATCGAATAGCTTCTCCAGATTACCTGTACAGTCGGCCAAGAATCTACCACCCTAAGGTTGAACTCGTATGAATATCATTAGACATTAGCGTTCATTTTTGACATGTCACAATATAACAACTCAAGTTTATACTTGTTTTAGTGATACAGGAAGTGTTGTCAAATCTGTGAGACCGCTTTCTAGGCCGACTGTACTTAGTTTACAGTATACGAAGCAGACGACATCAATATAGTTATTATTCCAAAAATTATCGTCCTCTGTTTGTAATTAGATTAAATTGTCTGCATCATTTATTCGGCACTGTCCTTTAAAATAAAACCCTATTTTATAATCTATTGCATTGACTTTGTTATGAGTATGTGCGTGTGAAGAAAGTTTTTTTTCAGTAAGGAACAGCTACCTATCTATTTTAGTAGTAATTATTTAAGTATAATTTAATTTCATAATTATTTATTTGACTCGGAACAATAATCACACCGATAACTTCCAATGTCCCGTGATTTGGGATTAAACATTTCAATACATTTATTATAATTTAAACATTGAAATTGAAGTGATTATTTACTAGCTAAATATTAATATAGAGTAAACCTCGCACTCGACATGCATCAACAATGATATATATAAGTAAATATTAGAGTTTATAATAGTTTTTCTTAACACCTATCAACACACAAGAGTCAACAAGAAATGACGTTATACAGTAACCATACCATTTTTTTTTTCAATAAGTTACCTTAAAAATCCATCCATATTTAATAATAACAATATCACATAAAATAACACGACAATTATTAGGTAAAGATAATACTTATGTTATATGATAATAACAATCAACAATAATATTATTATTCGATGATGCAGAGTGTGAGTAACACACAAAATGCCTATAATCATAAATATATTGATTCTTCTATTACAAATGTGAAATAATGTTTATTAGTATACATATATTATTATGCACTTGATAATTATTTTGAAGCAGAGTGCTATATTTACTCGCTACATGTATATGAAATGTTCATTGATAAATAATTTAAACATTTTAAACTTCGCACAAAAATAATGTATACACAATATATATTTTTTATATATGTTTAGATACTCAGTTTTCTTTAGATTACACAATTATGTCTGTGTAATAATATTACACAAAACGGACTACGAGCAATTGTGTGTAGAAGAATATGCAGGTGAACTGCTTATCTGTGGGACCTCTTTGAAAAGTTGTTTGACCGAAAGGAACAACTGTTGTTCTGGGACTTTCCATGGAAATCCTTCAAATTCGAGACAATGGACTGAAAAATAAAAAGTTAGGTTTAACTGCTAGCGCTCTGCGGGGCGGGCTTAACGCTTATGAAAGGCGCCGTGTTTATTAATAGTAAGTATACTTTGATTTACGTGGATGCTTGCAAGTGCGGATATATCTCCGAAAAAAAAACAAAGTATCTGATATTCCCCATATCTAATAATCATCTTTTTAATTTCCTTTCGGTCAAAGATCTAAGATCGTTGCTAGGAGTCCATTTACACGCTGTAAGTATACCTATTTTGGTTCGTAATAATTTCTGATACAAGCACTCATCAAAGTAATTAACTTTTTTTTACGTTTTATCAGTTTTTTTTTTCTCTCATACAACAAGACGTATAGAAGTTTAGGTTTCAATTTTGTTTAGAAGTTGCATAGGGAATAGTCATAGATAGGGAATACATAGATATTAAAGCGAGCGATAGTTATGAAGTGAATTTAGACAATCCTCGAGCGCATCTCGCATCTATCCGACCGTATTTTGGTGCACATGTACCTCCTAAACATTAGCTAATCATTCAATAAGTACCTACTATAACTATAACTCTTGCTTTGCGTGAAAACGATGCATTCACAAAGGCCAATAGATGCGTGATCACTGCATTATAGGTCGTCGAAAACTAATGTTAATTTTCTGCTATTTTAGCCTTACAAGTAGTCAACATGTGAAATATTTGGTACGTTTTAAATTTCTCTACAAACATAAATATAGATAGTTGCTATATGTTGTTGTCTTTCGTTTCGAAAATACACTTCTCAATTATTTTACTCAACAGATTTATAAACAAAATCGAGTTTACAAAGTTGTAAAGATCTATCAAATTGATTTTTCTTATTAATCATCGAGATCATTAGCTCGTTCAGACTCGTTACGATATTGTTTGTATTTGTTCATTTGTAAAAATGTTTCAAAAAGCTGGCACAGGTTGATGATGATTGTTCTGTGATGGCGTTTTTGCCCACTTTATATGAATCATACTTTGTTGACAAATTTTTGTGATTCATTAGGTACAATTCGGCCTAGTACAATCGTTGAATTGTACTTAGCTACAATCTTTATTATTATATTTGTAGTATGTAAGTTTATGTCAGGAAGTTCGTGCACATTACTCTTTTAAAGCATTATTGAAAAATTCTTTTACAATTTTTAAAATATAATTGTGTCAAATAATACAAAAAAATTGGAAAACATGTTGCGTGCGAACTGTTATTTCTGCACACACTTAAATAGCTCTCTTACGATACTGAAAACATTTAACTTGCCTGCTAAATCACACTGTTGTTCATTTTCACACACAATTTAACTAAACGTGCCTGCTAAAACACAGTGTTGATCTACACTCGAAAGTAAAAAATCCTTGACACAGGCAGAATCCAGAAGAGATGTGTAACATTTTTTTTTCGTATCTGAAAAATCCAAGTATTAGATAAATATTACTTTTAGTGTAATTAAGAATCGAGATTAAAATAGAAGAATACAGATTCTGAAGCGTGAACCAAGCACGACTCAGATAAGTTTAATGCAGAATTTACATGAGACCAATCCATAGGCCAATCAAAAACACACGCATCTCAAACATTATTTTTTTCAGAATAGGTTTATTCTTGCTCTCGGAATTATTTCTTTCGAGTGTATACGGTGAATACTTTCGCCAGTTGATCTGTGCCTGTACTGACATTTACTACAATTTAACACGAAATGACATTAGCAAAAGGAACAGAACTCTTTAATCATCATCACTAGGCCGCACACTTAATTAGCGGTGAAACACAAATTTAAATGTCGTTTCTTTGTCCAGCAAATCTCTAAACTCACAAACTTAACGTCGATCTCCTTGTAAATACTAACATTCTACTTTTCCTACGAAAAATTAGTTGCTAGTAAGCACCTACCAATATGATGGTGAACATCACACTATCATTACGCAATTATTATATCAAGTGCCATCACTTTTTCATTATAACATTTTTTATATATTTTTTTCCACCTAAAACAATTCGTGCCCGCGCACCAATTCAACTAAACAGGCAAACGGTATTGTCAGCGTCCCTGTACATCTTGTAAATTAATACAATTACAAATCTGAGACGGATTACATTTTATTATAAAGTTCCGATCGATTAGAGGTTTATTTCGTAATACTTGATACAAAATGTCAAAACTCACGCCGCCACGGTGACGGCGGTTATGGTCTTAGGAACCGGAACTTTTGCAAGGGCTAAGCTAGAGAGTACATAACAACATTATAATCGAATGAATATTTAGGGTCCGATAAGTCATAGAAGTTAGAAAATGTGATAGAGGTACTAGTCTTATATCAATAGATCAACATTCATCAAATTTAAACTGGCAAAACTTCACTAACATGTTAAATGTAATTGGAAATCAGTGATGAAAACTTCACGGACTACTAAATTCACATGTCGATGGCATACAATCAGCCTTACAACTAATCTTACGATATAGATAAATATTTTTTTTTTCCATTCACTATATTTAATATTGTCTATGTTACTTAACACGTTAGTATATAATCGGAATCTAAATCCAACTAGCGAGAGATATAAGACAGATATACAAAAAATAGCGTTTTAGATTATTGATATATCAGATATGTTAGCATTAATAGATTTTGCTAGGCCACGAAAATTGGTTCAAGCCGTGTTAGAGTGATATATTGACTACAATGTTAGGTCGACAAATATACTGTTAATGAATATCATGTGAAAGCCTCTTAACGTAGAATCCTTGTAGACAAACGGATACATTTATAGTTAACAAAGAACACTTAGAAGTTTCAATAGGTTTAGTATTCACAACAACAGGTAACTATATGAAAATGACGTTAAGGAACTTAATGAGTAAAGCTTAACGTTTTGTCTAAAATTCAAGTAAATTATGATTGAGCAAAAGCAGAGTTCCTCTTTTACAATCATACAATAAAAACTAGACTTAAATACAAGTACGTTACAGTAAAAATTCAAAGTGAATTGACAGCATTTCAGTAGGTCTAATCGTTTGAAGTGTCTTTTATTAATTGAGAAGGCTTACGCTAAAATTGATAGGTTAAATACGATCAAAACTTTTTTTTATAACATACAAATAATTACAACAATTAATTTACGTATAATTTTGATAATAGAATTTTTAATGTTTGTGTTTCTTTATATTTGTCCTAAGAATTCTGTGCATTAACAACGTTCCGTTCTAACATTCTGGCTCTATAAAATGTGGTCCTGTAACGTTGATCCTTTCTTGTGCTTTTTTATTATCATTTATCGTACTGTTTAGAAAATATAATTATCGTACCTAAATATTAAATGTTTGTACCTCCGCGTTTATATTACGAGTAACATACCGGAACTGTTAAACTTATGCGACAGATAAATAGGTACTTATTTTTTTTGCAGCCCAACTAATAGATTGTTGTGGCGTTGAAAGATGTCAACAACAGTGTAATATATCCTCTAAATACATACCAATACGTTCTATTATAACATATCATATGTAGAACATGGATAAAGTTTCTAAAAGGAGTAGCGTAAACTTATAGGTACAAGACTTTCTAATAAATAATTTCATACATGTAGATAGTCTAAAACTGTAACATTTCATTATTATCATGAACAACACTGATATTATACTTATGTAATATTTATTATTTGATGTAGGGAAGCTTATATAGGGAAGCGTGAGATTTCGTAAAGCTGGACTTAACATGCTTTTCACTTACAACTAAAGAGGGCCTGTACCACAAATATACAGGTACTTTTTACCAAGGTTACCAAGGTTTGTTTTTTGGTGATTCCTTCGATTCAACATTAATTCGCCAGTATTATTTAAGCAATAGCAACAAGATGTAGGAACCAAAAAGTTTCAAAATAAGGACGAAAAAGATCGCATAGCTTGTAAACGTACACGTATTCGGATCTCATAATTGTCTTTCACATAGTATTAAATATATATTTTGTTATAAATTAACTAACTTAACTTATTTGAAAAAAGAAACACTGTAAATTGTATAATTAGGCATCGAAATAACAACGGCATTAGTTAATATAATTTAAATAGGCAATATAACATGAAAAAAATAGGTCGCGGTTTGAAAAATATTGAGCAAAATAATTATTACGCTAAGAAAAGAAAAAAATGTCTTTTTAATTCAGCTTTTTTTACATTACAATAACTAGCGTTGCCGAAGTCTCTGTATTGTAAAATATATTATGACGAAAAATCCTCAAAAATTATACTAAGTAAGTAAATAATTCTTATGGATATAATGTATATATAATATTTTTATTTCGTATGTAGGTTTCCTCCGCTTAGGTCGGATACATTGCGCACAGCTTTTTACAAATATTAATTTTTACCAATCCACAGCTGTCCAATGATATATTATAACATGAATTGTAATGATAATGTCTATAATCAAATCATTGATGACGACCCAAGTGTCGCACTTTCATTAGACAAGCTGCATCAATTGTAACTGAATCATCAAAAAAATTCATTCCTCGAAATTGTTATTCAGTTCCAGCACTGACCTCGCGGTCTGAATGATTGCATTGCTTTACTGTCTCCAGCAGCACAATGGTAGCAGTGCCCCAGGAGGTGGTCCGCAGGGGTAGTAGGCAATTGGCTAGTAAATGTATGCGGGGTGGAGCGGCGGATGTGGGGCCCGGGGCTGCTTGTCGAGCGGGGCGCAGCACGCGGGCTCGCAGCACGGGCCGGTGTACGGAGCTGGCACCAGCGCGTACTGTGCAGGCGGCGCGTACATAGCTGGAGCTGGAATATGATCAAAATTATAATTAATTAAAACAAAATGGTATTACGAGTGCAAAAGCGTCATAATAACAAGAAATCAATGCCTTAGAAATGCGGTCATTGCGGGGCATGAAAGGCGTGACATTGAATGACAGGATAAGGAATAGTGTGATAAGAGAAAGTTGCGGTTTGAAGGAAGATGTAAAAGGGAAAAGGGCATGCTTCGGTGGTTTGGGCATATGGATAGAATGGATGAAAGTCGATTGACGAAAGAGATTTATATGGTTAATGTAATGGGCCGGGTGTGTAGACGTCGCCCCAGAAGGACATATGTTGACCAGATTGGTGATGTCCTGGCCGAAGGTGGCGTGAAAAGTACTCGAAACCGGAGGTCATGTATGAAAAGATGTATGAATGTAGATGAAGCGAAAGGGGTATGTCAGGACCGTGACAAATGGAGATCTGTAGTCTCTGCCTACCCCTCTGGGAGACAGGCGTGAAGTGTATGTATGTAGAAATAACAGACAATCATGATCAGCAAACGCGAACTTTTGTGTTTTTTTATTCAAAACTTGCACACACAATTTTCAACAATTGCATAAATACAACAATGACAGTGTCTTTACACACCTTCGTATGGCATTGGGTAGACGGCGTATGGTGCACCCATTTCGCAGGGCGCGCAGGTTGGCAGCGGGGCGAGCGGCGGCGCGCACAGCAGCTGGTAGCACAGCGGCGTCGGCAGCGGCGCCGACTCCGCCGACAGCATCGGCAGCTGGTTCACCTGCAACACAAAACTACATTGTACATACGAGCGAGATTTTTTTTCTTATACTTATTATAGTTTGTTATTCGTAGAAATGTAAACATTTCTCAATAAAGTTACAGGAATATTTATCGGAAGCCCCATCACCTTCAACAGGCTCAACTTGGCGGAATACCACCATGTCTATTGTGAAATCAAAATAGAGCAAAAGTATTTTTATATCTACTCGTGCGCGAAGTACGTCTGAACGTCACGTCGACATAAACCCCTCTGTCCATTAGAGAACCGGGGCGGGCTCGACCTCGCAAGTCGGAAGCGCAGGAATAAAGTGATAAGTAAATTTTATTGAATTGCGTCTAGGAACTATTGAATGGATATATCAATTCATAGTGCATTCAGTGACATCAAGAGACACACTCCAAACGGTCTTGCCATCTATCATCCTTGTAAAACTGCCAAAATACTATAGTGACCAACTCGCTTTCACGTTCACTTCTAAGTATTAGTTTTTGACAAACACTCGAGTGTATAGGTCTCTTAAGATGCTGTAGCATCTTCAAGTGGTGTCCCGTAGACGTTTCAAGAGGAAGTGGTTATACTTGACCTGCTTCCGGACCGCTTGAGCCACTCGAAGCCGCCCCAGAGGCGAGAACATCACTCCACCGCTCTGGAAAAGAGAAAAGATTTTTGTTATTCAAAAGACAAGTAAGTACATTGTTCAACAGCTCTTGTTGCGTTGATCTAAGATTGATTTTCAGCTTGCAGAACGCTTTTTAACATATTTTTGTTAACATATTCTCCTCACTAATCATAGCTTCCTACTCGGGTCCGAGCTTTTATTTTATTATTTCATTTAGCCATTTATCAATAAAAACTAAAAACAACCTGCCGCATTTTTTATAACTTTTCTATGCAAAATGGTACTTAAGTTAAATGGCAATAAAAGTTGATAAAACGACGTTAATGGGCCTTTACGTCCACACAATAGTGTACAATTTGTACAAATTTGCATCGCCATGTTTAATCAACACACAATATCAGGAGACCCTTCTACGTTTTAACATATAGGCTGTCTTGTTCCAATAACTATTGATAAATTACTACCAGCCTACCATTAATATATGGCGCTATGTTTAAAAAAACAACCAATATAATCAGGTCCATTAGGAAGTTTAGATTGCATAGCAACAAGGACCACTTTACACGAAGGCGGACGTGTTTTGGTCCTTCTTTATGAAGCTAAGCCTCGGAATTTGCGTATAAACGATGGTACGAGTATCCACGACAACTGGCCACATAACGGTTTTTGATATTTTATTACACGTCAATAAAGCTGATAAAATAAATAAAAATAAAATTTGAGTGCGGTGCTTGGTATGGCTCGGCTCTTGGTTCTGTATTGTTTAGAAACGATAACACGAACCCGGCTGGTTTGGTTGATTGGGTTGGTCCGTTAAAATTGTTTTGATCTATAGCCTCGCGCTCGAAAATACAGTGACAATAAATACTTTTTTTTTTAAAAAACTCACAGCAAACTCTTCGTTGAGTAAAAAATATTTTGACCATTTTGATGGATTGTTGCCAGGACACCCATAGCAAAAGAGACCACTAGGCACATCCAAAACCAACCCAATACAGCATGTCTAAGTTTATACTCTTTACCAAACCTAATAAATCATGGTAGTAATAAAATAATGGTAAAACAATTCGTTTTTCGTTTAAAAAACAAAACTAATGTAGTTAGGTAATATTAAATCTACCGAAGTGAGTTCTTAACCATAATACCTAATGTGGAAAAAAAATTAAACAAAAATTTTATGAAAGAAACACGTTTTGTAAAGACCGATACTATTAGCCCTTTTTATTCTCAAGCTACTTACTACTCTAAAATAAAATATTTATTAGTTTATTAAAAACGTTTCGTTACACGGTGTTTTGTGTTGGAAATGCCTTTATTGCGCGTATTCAGTGGCGAAATTGATTTTGTATTCAGCCGCTAATGGCGGCATATGACCTGGTTTTCGAGGGGCCCTAAATATAGAAACAAAAGGTTCCAACGATGCGTTGTACATTTTGTTGCCACTCACGTAGCACATATTGTTACACAGAAATGATTTTCCTTGAAAAAGGGTTGTTGGCTAAACTAAACCGTACCAATAACCATATATTTGTACAAGCTTTACCTCGTTATTACCCACGATGCATTTTACATCCCCCTGGAATTTTGGGTCAGGTAAAATGTAAATACTTCGAATATTATTGTACAAAGTTTCACAATGATTTTCATGCAAATTCGTAAGGAATAGATTTACGCTCACATAATCATATTAGTAGGATTGGTGTATACAATTAATACAACTACCTACACCAAGACTATGACAATACCTATGTGTACCGGCTCAGTGCCCTTGTGGCAAAGCGAGCGAAGACAGAGACCACGCACTGTGGGAATGCAGCCTATACGATGAAGCAAGAAATGATACGCTTGATAAACTAGAGCGGACCGAGCCAGGGCCAATATACTTCACGAATCTGGTAAGCAGTCGATGGAACTCGGAATGCTTGCGTGAGCGCTTATCGCTGGCATACAGCACGAAGAACACTTGAAGCCTGTTAACGACTGAAGACGCGGCGAGAACCCGACGCGAAGTCCCCGTAATGTGGTCGTCATGTCCCAGTAGGAGGAGAGGTGGCAGCAAACACGGATGGATTAAAACAATTTGTATGGAATCAACAAAAAGTGTGCGTTAAAAAGGGGAAAAGGGGAAAAATCATGTAGTCGCGTACATTTGCGGACAATGTCCCCTTACGTCGAGAGATAGGTAGGGCTTGGATGGTAGTGTGTTTGTCCCTAAAAAATGTACCTATATATAATATGTTGTACTAGTTAGGCATGTATACCTAATTAACGCCTACACGAAGAGCTTTAAAGTAGCTTCAACAACAATATACATAGAATCGAGAATAACCAACAGTGGAAAACATTTTGTAAAAATAACTCAAAGAGAAAATGTCTGTACTCCTCAAAGACCACGTTTCCAATCATACCCCTTTACCTATAGTGACTGAAAGATTACAATCGTTAGGGGGTTATTTGTATACAAAGAAAACGTATTTCAATGCCGCAAGCACTTGAGCGTTGTCGAGTCAGTTGTAGTTCTGAGAAATATTGAGGCGGGAGCGTTGAAAGGGATCTAAAGCATACAGCTCCGCTAAGCTGGGTACACATCGCAGACTTTATATGAAGTATACACCGGTGTTCATCTTCGACGTACGTTTAACGTTGGACAGTGACGAGGAGGTCTCCAGAAAAATAATCCTATTTTCTCGCGTCTTTTAGATACATTCAATTCTTAAGTCTTTCTTTGTATGAGGACAGAGAGCACTCGGACAATATATTATTATTTCAATTTAGAATCGGTTTAAAGTAGGTAAGTGTTTTTAAACTCGTTTCTTATTGGTCTCGTATACGCATTTACAATATACGTTAACCATAGTAAGGAGAAAACCTTTCGATATTTTGTTATAAATAACTACTAATAACTATTAAAGCGACTACCTAGATGACTTAGTCTTGTACCATTGATTTATGGACACAAGTCGGTAGGTATGCCCGAAATGGTATGTAACGATTTACTAAAATTGTATCGGTAAATCTTTTTTCTACATGTTTCTCCACGCATTTCCTTACAATGTTTGTACAGAAATGTAAAATTGATTTCGATTCGATTTCCATAAACCGGATTTTCTCTGAAACGTTGCTGCACTACGTAAAGTTTCTGCACTCTAACAGGTATTTTTATCACACAATATAATATTGATAATGGTAAAATCAAGTTCAATATTGACATATCAATAAATCAAGGTATGATCGAGCAAGAAAGCACGGTACAAGCTCATTTTAAAAAAAATCTCACTGCCTATAACGTTTATATAATTCCTGAAACCTCTCCTTACCGTGCGTTTCCACTGGCAAAAAAACAAGAGAAAAGTGTTTGACGCATATCAATGATAGCTGGGTTACAGTTACCCCGTATTTTGCAGAGAATGATCACTAGACCCATGTCACATGTTCTCTTGTTCTTGTTTGAGAATTTGATGTACAGATGTTTAACCGTACGCAGCACCAGTGAGTACCATTATTATACTACGTCTTTGGCGTTATAGTAATATATTTTGACTATTTTAATTAGGCTCCATTATCCTAAGCTTTTGTTTCCTCAAAAACTTTGTCCAAATCTAACCTTTCTTACTTTAATACAGTAAATCTCTCAACAAAAACCTGAATTAGTAAATTGGCGAAATGGAGCCAAGAAGTTATGAGTCGCGGCACGCAATCCTAGAAAATGGTAAAATTGACCCCGTAATGTGTAAATGTACAGATGGAAGATAACATTTTTTATTCGAAAATCAAGTTACCGATTCTATTATGAATTAGTTAAATGTTTTAATATTCATGATTTCATATAAATATATACAGTATGTAATAGCTAACAAAACTACATGTTTTCACAGACATAGTGGTAGGTATGTAGAATTCTGAACTTGTATTGAGTAACTTGTGCATTTTACGTTTGAAAACGAATCTGAAAAGTTAATGATGCTTGTACTAACCCAATTAGAAAAATATATCATACCAAACATACAAAAAAAATCAGACGAAGTGACAACTTCCTCCTTTTTGAAATCGGTTAAGTATATTATTATCATGTTACACGGACATTATTGTATAGAATGTATAGACCTTTACAACCAGTTGTTCTCTACTTTTCTTCCCGATCCCCATTCGAGACACTCGAGTGCTTTCTGACGGAGAGTTCTTTTCAGGGAGCTTTACTGAATCCCTCTTGAAATCTTTAGCTTCCCAACAAAGCGATGACTTGCTGAAAATATGACTTAGAAAAATCGTCAAGTAAAAAATGTGTACTCATAGCTACCTACTTTTGACATATTTTTCTACTTAGCAAGCATACGTTACCTCAAACGGTTTCCGAAACTTTTATAACCCTTTTTGGCTACCAACGGTGTTTATTTTTCTTTTTTTTTGGTACTCAGCTTATAACTTTTTTAATGCTTGCCCCAAAAAATAGCAAACACGTAAACTAGTCGAAAATAAAACAGTTGGAAAACGCTGTGAAAATTAAGTAGGTAAGTTAAACTAAGTGGCTTAAAAAGTCCATTAGAGCACGACCGGAGCAATGCATTCAAACTACCTACTAGGTAATATTGTGAAAATGTGGTCGCCTGCCGCCGGTCTGATAGCGCCCGTACTATTTCCGGGTCTGTTTGGGAATTTAATTTAATGAAGTAGTACTTAGGCGAATAATGTACTGAAACAATAAGTAGGTTTGTATGCTGCAGTACTTAACCTAATTCTAGAATACCTCTCAGACTATGCATTAAGGATACGTATTCTCGGACATTAGTGTTGAAGCAGATGCTTCCATCAGTTTCGTTGGATGATTCTGACGTATTTCTCTGTTTACCTACTATGGTATAGACACTTGCTAAGACACAATAATTTATACGGTTTTTTAGCATGATGAGAAACTCCGCCGGTATAAAAATTGAGATGCATGTTAGACGGTACGTAGATCATTAAACTAGAAATTTGTTTACCTAAATTTAACCAATAATTCTTACAACTTAATATAAATTCGATCAACCACTTTACTACGAGGTTGAAACATATAAACTTATGCATGTAACATACGAACGAGGCTTCACATAATTCATCCGGCTACCGGGCAAAAAAGGATTTCAAATCTCCAATGGAAACGTTCAACTTAAGTCCAGCTTTAAGCCCCCGGCCCTCGCGCTAAGCATGTTGATATTAAAATGTCTATAGAAAAATAACTTAGTCGCTACAACTCGCTACAGCAAAATTATCCAAGATTAATTTTTAGGTAAAGTAGGTGGTGGGTACCTAAGTTAAATTTGAAAAAAAAATCGCAAACAGAATGACCCAGCGAAAAAATTTTACAGAGCAGAACCGACGGGAAAATTTTGAAATAAACCCTCCATCCTTCACTCGGTTGCATGTGACTGACAGCTAAATGCATGCCGGGATTTATTAAAAAAGTTTGCCTTTTGAGCGGTATTTCACTGGATTCCAGTTCGAATTTGTCTTTATCCTTGCTGTTGGCTCGGACCTAACAGAGGCGAAATGAATTTTCGAAATACACATATTTGTCAGATGCAAAATTGAAAACATCTATGACTCGCTTTATGAATTTACTCGCTTTATGGTATTCTGCATTGTTCACTGGCACACATACATACGTATGCGTCGTATCTACCTCGCATAGGGGTCGCAGCAACCGATTAATGGGATATGCATTTCCTTTTTTTATACATGCTCCTCTTGATGCCGTTCTTCATCCACACGCCGATAGAAACGTTTTAACTTCACCATAGGTTCAATCAATCAGACCTTGACTGAGTTTAGTACATCAAGAATCCTGTATACCAACTGTCTGTATGTACATTTTAATCTTATCGTCAAAAAACGATAAGATATCTAAGAAGGCTTTTCGCGTGTGTTAAAAAAAATTGAGAACATAAAATATGTAATATTCGCAGCAAAGCAATGATGGCGCCAGCAATGATTAAAATTATGTACTTACTTATTTTAACTTACTATTTATTGACCGTAATTATCGAAATTCTAGAAGTAGGTCTTTTTTCTATTTTATGGTAAATTGTTAGTAAGTATTAAGGGATCCTGCCCAATGACTACACAAATCTTAACTCAGTTCCCAGTATCTTGTGGCGTTGCAACGTGTTGGTACGATGTTTTTTGGTCGGTTCATTTTTTTAATTTACCAAGCTTATCGAATAGTAGAATAGTGATCGTCTTAGACTCAATATCAGTGTACCTGACGTTGTAATTCGTACTTACAAAACCGTCGACATCATCGATATTCCTATGCTATTTTAAAATTCGATTAATATGATAATAAGGTCTAATCATAACCGCCCCCTCATCTATCCCCATCACGTGCTCAGTGCATTGTCATAGGCATGCATTGTGGGGGTTTATTCTACCAAGGCCACCGTACACTCAATGACCCCCCATTTATAACAAGACATATCAGTATCCAGATAATTTTTAACCGAAGATATGTAATGAAAGTTAGGAAACCGTTAGGAAACATAATCTTGACAGATAAGCATCGCACAGCGGTAGTGACAATAACTACTTTATTACATTCGCAATAAGCCTATGAATTAAAGCCGAACGCGGCTTTGACTGTACATCCTCACAATGTGATACCTATTATCTGTGACAACAGAGTTGATTACAAATCACGACGGCACGAAACATTATCTCCGCCTAAGAATCTCCATATTTTATTGTTTACCCATTCAAAAATCTTATCGCGTAGGTAAGCATCTCTCTTGTGCACTGAACTCCGGCTCTTGGCGATATGAATATCGCTATTGCCAGTGATCCACATTCAGACTCCGCTCAAGTGCGATTGTCGTGGAAAATAAAGACGTTGAAAAATGGCGTACTGACCTAGTAGATATTCCGCATTGATCTTAGCAAAATGTTCAGTGAAGTTGAGAAGCTGCTGAAGGGCATTTTCTTTGAAAACTATTAACTGAGAAATAATCGATTGTTCGCCTTCTTTCAGTCGTAGGATTATTATCTGCAGTGCAGCTTCGTTGGAGTTGCCTCTGTTCCGAGTAATTGCTATAAGCAGATATATATTCGGGAATATCGAGAAGATATACGAATGCAGGATAACGAAAGGGATGTACAATACTATCGTACAAATCCGTGTGGGTAAAGACCGTAAGGAGGTACTGAGTACCCGAAACCGGCGAGCATGAATGAGCGAAAAAGATTTGCCGGGATCGTGGCAAGTGTAGGTCCGTGATCTCTGCCTACCCCTCTGAGAAAGGGCGTGATTATATTTACTCTTGTTAGGTCGAGAACGTAAGTACAGTTGCTATTGGCTTCAAATTGAAGTAGGTCGCGAAGTCTCGAGTTCGAAACGCCAAAGTAACTGCTCAGTCGATCGAGCGAACCAAATGGTTCAGTAAGTATCTTGTTAGTAACTTCATATGAACGATAACTCTCGACTCTGCGCCTTTCGCTTGCAGGATGCCACTTCAACTTGGGACTTAGTAAACAAAATTGCAACGTAATACCTTCACAATACAAGTTAGAAAATACTTACCTGGAAATTTGCTACATATTGCCGTTATGAAATACAATATTTCTGATATTGTACTCAGTAAATCAGTTAACAGAAAATAGAATAAAATATTGTTGTGTAGAAGATAACTAACTAGATGCTTATTCTGGGAATACGTAGGAGTTCAATTAACAGCAACGGGGTGGATTGTGGGAGTTTGTGGTAGGATATCGCTTACCTAGAAATCTCTTTATTGAACAAAACAACATGTTGACATAAGGTAAACTACAGTCAGTACAAATAATAGAAATTAAAGTAGTGGACTGGCCCCGACTTCGATCGCGAGGAAGTTTTATATATTGCGCTGTATGTCGGCAAATCATGCATGATTTTTTCTTTAGATGAGGTCGACCGGCCCGAATGATCTCGGGGTCGAGCGGTCAACCTATTTCGCAATACGCATTGCTCCATGTAAAAAACATTTCTACACACATCAAAAGTGTCTAGGGATCAAGAACATTTTTAGCTCTAAAAAAATCTAATTCATTTAAATCA
This sequence comes from Conopomorpha cramerella, assembly GCA_012932125.1. Lineage (NCBI taxonomy): Eukaryota > Metazoa > Arthropoda > Insecta > Lepidoptera > Gracillariidae > Conopomorpha > Conopomorpha cramerella. The sequence goes on along the minus strand of SJJU01000709.1, from coordinate 3,245 downwards.
AATCTAATCCTCTGGATTGGTCTCCTACCTAATTCCCCATGCCTGACTTATCACTACATTTTGAATAAATTATGAATGAATTTAGTGTTTGTAAAATATATTCTTGATTGCAATCTTCTAAAATGTACTTGATCACTTTTGATGTGTGTACATATCGATTCTCGCGATTTTGTCGATTCAAAACAAGGGTGCATTTAATTAAGTAAAGAAACTCTCTATACAGGGTGGGGCCTGTAACATGGGCAAATACTTTGATAATAGACATTTTCAGTTCTCTTACGGGCTACATATTGTATGTGCCTAAGTTTACGTATATGGCTTTAAAAAACTGGGTAAGAAGGTGTCCGGACCAGCATATTTTAGGGTTCCCTATTAGTTAATAGGGTTTGTTGCTATGTTCCAGTATTATCAAGTATACTTTAATCACTTTATGACTGTTAGAAATTTCCTGTTAAATTGTTGAGTAATGAATGTTTAAAATTACAAGGTGGTTGTGTGGACCCGTTAGTGTCATATTATACATATTGTATAGGCATGTAATACGAGCAAACTTTAGTACAGATTATTTCGATCCCTTTATTTAGTCTGTGTGGTCCGTTCAAAGAAGAACGTTGTTTCGGAACAATGTGAGATTAAAATTTAATACCCATAATTAATGTAACTAACATTACGATTTATAGTGTTCAGCGTTATAGCGCATAGCGTTTTCGTCCACCTTTTGTGTGATAATTTTGTTTTGTAATACCCTTTTTTTAAACATTTTTTAACATTAACACTAAGAATAATGATAAGTGAAAACGTCTGTTCTCAATGTTTTCGACCTTGTTGCAGACCCCACCTGTTATTACTGTAATCGTATTCGTTTTTCGCGTTTCAAAAACAGCAGGCGCATATCACTTCCGGTTTTTTTTGTAATGTCATGGTTATCACCAGTTTCATAGAGTTTGACAGTTTTTCAGAAAAATTCCATTATTCCTAGGCATAAAATTGTCTATTTTGTGAGATGATTTTTTTTTCCCAGCATTCTCGCCTTAGAAAAAGTTGCTCTTTTTGACAAACAACGTTTCTAATACCATCGCTTTTACACGCAGTATACCACGACGTACTTTCTACTATAGGTTTAAATTATCAAAAAACCGAAGTTCGTCTATTGATGAGGCGAAAAAAGTGTGCTAGGATCTCAGCTTACGTCGACGGTAGACAGATTCATAATTTCTAGACAATAAGGATCATATTCATGTGTTGATGAGGGTTGTTAAGTAAATACCCACAGAAAAATATTAACCGGCCTACTTACACGTAATGTTTACTGACGAGTATCAAAAGCTGTAGTAAGTAGGTACTTTTTTATGTTGCCAAGGGTTCAATATGGGTGACCGGTTTCCATAAGGATTACACCGTTAAGGGAAAATAAGCAACCATTTTATAAAGCTTGAAGGCTGTCGCTTGGAATACGTAAGTATTTACTGTGCGTAAAACTTGTAATGCAATAAGGAATTGAGTATTGAATATTTAATTTTGTAAAACTAAAACTAAAATCTTCTAAATGACTAGGTCCCTACCACTCTCATTAGGTCCCGACGCGACCTTCATCCATTGAGGTCGTAAATATCTACCCTCATAAGTTGTAATTAAAACATGTTCGCATTTTTCCAACGAACTATTCTATGTAATGATGTAGCAACTTACTAGACCTGTGCCAATATGTTCATCCAAAAAAGCATTAATTATTTCCTGAACAGTACATTTTTCTACCATGAAACACCGTACAATAATCGAATAAGCGCACTCGAAAGGTCAATGGGCAAACAAAGGACTTAAACACTCCCACGCGAATTCAGATTTTCCTCGTTACGAACTAAAACAAAGAAATTTTCTCGAATCCTAATATCCCATTCGCTTTTGTTATGGAGAACGACAGCCTAGGCCTCATAAGAGAAAATGTCAAAGGTCGCCTGCATAATGCATCTAATAATAACTCCCGTAGGAAGTGAGGTCCTTTGTTCCTGAAACAAAAAAAAACAAAACCTTACCTGTTTCACCATCAGCCTGGCTACCCTTGGGCTGGCGAACGTGACGAAGCCGTAGCATTTGGAGACACCAGCTCGGTCATATATCACCCTGGCCGCTGTTACAGTTGCAAAACCGGAAAAGAACTTCCACAAGTCTTCATCAGTCGTAGTCAATGAAAATCCTCCCACAAAAATCCTGTTGTGAATCACGGTGCCGAACTTGGGAGCATCTGATGGTGGGAGACTGTCATCTGTCTCATCATCGGGGGAGTTCAGCAGTGCCTTCAGCTTCTCGTGTGGATCGGTCACTTTTCTATTGTTTGCTGCTGATTCTTCCACCATGTGAGCACAGCTCGCAGACTCGCTCCGTATATATCTTTTTGACGTTGACACTTCCATAGTTTGTAGTTCGTTATCACACTAAAACATGACTTACAAAATAAATAACTAATTTAATCTAGCGGAGACTACAGTCGTGTGAAACACCATGTTCAACTGCTGCCGAGCGAGAACTGGTAACGTATCGATTTTACGGAGCCGCTTAACTGCGCTGCGTGGCCCAATATTTTGACAGTTGCGTGCACTTTTCACGATGATTTTTGTATGAAAATCGGCAAAATAATGTGCTATCGGTGAATTTAGAGACGCAGAGTATAAATAGCGTCGAGCTATTGTGTGTAGCTATTTTTACTTGCCCGAAAGTAGGTCACGAGTTGACATCTGTAAAGATTTGCCGAGAAAGACTTCGCTTTTGACAGTTGTTGCGCAACAATAGGCATTATCGCGTTGTAATAGGGTTCTGCTACTAAACTGAAGCGGGACTTTTGTTCGTTCGGATTACGATTTTGGGAAAGGGTCTGCAAATGATAGGCGCTACTGTAATGCTTTGTCACAAAATCATAAGTATTAAATGTTGCAGAGATGTTGCTTTAGAGATGTGAATTTAAACAAAGATTTATTTGATTGAGTTCTTCTGCCTTATGTTTCAAATTAAGTACATACTTATTACCTAGTAAGTAGTTGGAGGGGTTAATGACACTTGACATTATAATAAAATTATAAAATATTAATAATCATTGTATCTTTCTTGTCAAGGATTTTAGGAAATGTAACATTTAAATTGTTATATGATTAAATTTTCTGGTCTGCAAGGCCTCGCTACTACCTAATGTTGCAAATTTACTTCTTGAGCAACTGGCAAGTATTATAATTTAAAATAATTTGTAAAGAATA
>SJJU01000708.1:0-13889 GCA_012932125.1 Conopomorpha cramerella | reverse complement strand
GTCGAAACGTCGAGTAAAATAACAAAGGTAAGCTCGAGCTTGTCTTTGGTTATATTCGCGCCTATACACCCGGTGAACAATATTGAGTTATAAATAAGCACTTACTCGCCAAAACATCCTTGTCGGACTGTAGCCGGACTAAGATCGATATTGACGGCAAACTGAAATATACATAACATTTTTATTTATAAATCAAAGTGGAAATAACCGATAGATTTCATTCAAATGCTATATGAATTTATTTGAATAACAAACCTAAGAGCTTTAAAGCGCTTTCGCGAACCTTCCCGTAATTTCTGCTTTCGACGTCTACACTTTACCAGTATAAACTGAGCTTTTCGTTTCAAGCAAATCTCGCATTACGGGAGGTTAAATTTATGGGTACAAGTCTTAAGTCTTTATAAAGCGGGAACATCCAATATCGGCCATCTTATAATAACATCTCTCGCGGTTCAGTGAACTGACGACGGTTATCCGGCACCGATCAACAATCCACGCTGAAACAAGTCTGAACTTTCATAACAGGGAATTTGAATAATCCATTTCCCAGAGCCTAAAGCCGACCAGCGCTACATTCATTTACATGTTTTCCCTGTCCCTCCTGTTATAGAAAACATCTCTCGCGTTTATATCCTGCCAATGTAATTCAAATAGGTACTCATGTGAAACGTGGGATGTAAATTGTATGTCTGCTACAATGTATGTATAGGATCAAGAACATTTTCTCATCATCATTTAGCTCCAAAAAAATGTAATTTATCTAAATCAAATCTAATCTTCTGAATTGGTCTCCTACCTAATTCCCCATGCCTGCATCAATGACTTATCACCACATTTTGAATTAATTATGAATGAATTCAGTTTTTGTAAAATATATTCTTGATTGCAATCTTCTAAAATGTACTTGATCCCTAGACACTTTTGATGTGTGTATGTATAAATAGATTAAGAAATAAGACAAGGAGACTATGTCCTCTCTCTCTCTCTCTGTATGTATTTATTGATATCCCGGATTAATTTGTACGCTATGAGTATTTTCAAACCCGATATTCCTCCCTGAAAATGACGGTTAATCGCGCGTAATCACGTTTCACTGTGTCACTAACTTAAGTATTACTCTCCTATCCAGGCCTTGAGATAGAGGGAAAAGTGGCACCTACTTTAGGGTGGTGCGTTGGGTTTAAGGATTAAAATTAATGGCCTCGTCGTAAAAGGAAAGCTATGTCTCTTGAAACATTTTTAACAAAAAAGCTTTTAATACTCCGTAAGTAGTATTTGTATGTTCTTCACTTTTGATTATTTTTTGTAATTTCTTTCTGCTTTATTATCTCGCACTTTCTAATTTTTCATAATTACAATATACGGTTGGCTGGTAGAAAATATTCTAGCATTAAGTCCGCCTTTGTACAACTCTGTGCAATACAGTCTCAATCTTCTTATATATAAAAATGAATTGCTGTTCGTTAGTCTCGCTAAAACTCGAGAACGGCTGGACCGATTTGGCTAATTTTGGTATTAAATTACACGTGGAAGTACAGGGAAGGTTTAAAAGGTGTATTTGCCGAGACACCTAGTAAGTAAATAAAAATAAATAGCGAGAGTTCATCATACTTTTCGCTAACACTTTATAATGCAAAAATATCATATACATATAATTCACAAAAACATTGGACGTTCTTTAACAGCATTGGTATTTTCATCCTTTTTTTGTTGTAAAAGTACGAGAGAGAGAAGGACGAATGGGACATATCCAGCATTAACAGTTCACTCTTGTGTGCACTGATCTTATTATAATACTTGTCAGCGGTGGGAATCGAACCCACGACCTTACGGAATAAAGACAGGCTGACCACTGCACTAACGGGCCCGTCTAATTATGAAACATGCAAGTTAATATTTCATTCCTAATCATCGTCTTCTTTACTAATCAAGTCTTACATTAAAGGTATCTCACAACTCCTCAACGCCATGATGTAGTTCCATATTCATGACTCAAGTCTAGGCACTTACAAAACACGCTTCCGTAACTCATTGGTCATAAGAAAGCGTAACAACTATTTCACATTCTGAATATTCATAGTCCCTGGAAGTGTAATTATGCGGTCGGACTGACGCCTCTGGCTCTTATGTACGTATATACATATACTATACAGGGTGCGGCCTGCAACAGGGGTAAACACTTTGAGAATAATAATTTTTAGTTATCACTATTTATCATCATCATCAGTCCATATTTATAGGCCTCTCCAATTGCACGCCACTGTGATCTGTTTTCGGCTTCTCGCATGGCGTCCTACACTCCGTTTGCTGAGACGCGGACTCCACTCGAAAACTCGTTTGCCCCAATGCAATGGTCATCGGTTCTACGGCTAATACCTATGGCAGGTCCACTGCCATTTCAGCTTAGTAAACCGATGAGCTATGTCGATGACTTTGGTTCTCTGTCGGATCACTTCGTTTCTGATTCGATCCTTCAGAGAAACGTGTCCACCGTCAGTGTCCACGTCTCAGCTTCGTATGTCATTACAGGTAGGATACATTGATTGAAGACTTTGGTCTTCAGACACTGTTGGATCGATGATGCTAAGACTCTACTTCCCAAATGCTGCCCAACCTAGCTGAATCATATCGGTTAAAAAATGGATATTCCCTAGTAAAATGTATCACACAACCAATTACCGTTCCTTTCTTTTCAAAACGCTCGTTCACTGACATTTGATATCACGATAACGTGTTACAATATCAGTTACATTTAATTGAGGTATTAACTTTAAAGGCGTGAAGTGCGTTTTTTTTTTTTTACTTTAAACTAAAATGGGGAATTTTCAAACTCCAAAGATGTATTATCTAGATGTCGCTAGTAGGTGTCCAGGGTCACTTATGTCAGTTATATTTTAGTATTTTTTAAATATTTGGATTCATTATTCAAACTACAGAAACTTTTGTGACATGTAAACAAACAACAAAAAAAAATCAATTGTCACCTTCAATACTCTATGCTGGGCGTCTAGTCATTTCGTTGACATTAATCCCCCTTAATACACCTAGCGCCATCTTTAATAACTAAGATAAACAAGGACTCTGAAAATTGCCCATTATTCCGAACGTACACACACAACAAAACAACTACAACTTTGAAGTATCCAGATCACATCGACTAACTTAAAGGGGTCGAAATAATCTGCACTATAATTTTTTGTTCGTGTTACAGGCCCCACCCTGTATATGTACATACTATAACGGCCATTTCCATACTGTTGCAGGATTAAATGCGGAAGGTGCTATGCAATTTGCTCCGGCATTTTTAACGAGATTCCAGCTCGTTTTTAAACGAGCATTTAACTCGGTGGTGGTTATTTTTTCTGTTAACTAGAAAGGTCTTCTCGAGGTTTCATATGTGCTTTGGCTGTTTTTCGTAATTAGAATTACCATCCTAATCAAAACCGCTGAGAGGTTGATGCTCCCAAAGCCCATAAGTATGTAATATATAGTATAGAGTGTTTTAGTTAGTAAAATTATTGATTTACTCAACTTTTTAAATACTGGGACGTACACTATGGATTTCATATGTCGGAATAAAGAAGAGTATACAGATTTATAGATACTTTAGTGAAACTCCACCACACCTTACCTCTTTAGATGTAATAAACCTTGTTAATCCACTAAAAATTAATACCTGAACAAACTACGTCATATATGGGAGAACGAAAATTAAGTTTTTTTTTTATCGCTATGAACAAGCGTTTGACCACCATCCTGCCTGATGTTAAGCACACTTGTTCATTAGGTACCTATTCACCCGCGACTTGAAGACCTTCAGACTGCACTGCGCAGGAAACACAGACTCCAGGAAGTCGTTCCACGTCCTGGCGGTTCGCACTATGAAATTAGACGCAAACCGTTTGGTTCGCGTAAATGGCAAATCCACCTGGTATGGATGACGTTTCGCCGTTCTCCTGGTTGTCCTATTGTAAAAACGCGATGGGGATATTAGGTTATGCAACTCCGTAGCAGACTCTCCAAAAGTATTAGTATTCTTTTGACATCATGTGGTGATAGTTTAGAAAAAAAACTGTGTCTTTAAAACATCTGATGGCAACCTTAAACTTTTCCACTATCTAAAAACTCGTACCAAGGTTACCTTCTTTTTTTCGTGAAATGTAAAACCTATTTACTGAATACGGCCAGTTGCAAAAGAAGAAAAATAAACTTTCGAACAAGTTCGAGTTTTCGACGTTCTTTTGTTTAAAATTTTCAACTTTTCCCCTTTTCATTTCAGACACGAAAGCGAAGGAGCTGGGCTACAAGGTCCACGTAACCGGCTGGAGTGAATGCGTGCCCTTCGCCAGGAAGAGTGGCGTGGTCACGACACCGTAAGTTTAATATCTCTGCACACGAAGCACGGACCTGTATATTTTTCAATAAAAGCTGTGCACCAGACCAGTTTCACTAAGAAACGGCTAAACACGACCTAAACTGTTTCACACCTAATTTGAAATAACATTACTGAAAACCTTATATCTCATCACTAATAACAAAAGTTATAATTTATGTAAATTACACACTGGTTTATCTTTTCCTCAAGTCAAAGAATTGCCAACTGTGAAAATCACACATTGTATAGAACTTTTGTTAGTATTGAGTGGTTAAACATTGAGGGTGTCTTCCATCCTCAGACTCCCGAAAGTCGGCGTGGTGATGCGCAACATCCGCCTGGGCAACCAGACTCGGAAGGTCAACTGCATCAGCAAGGAAGGCGCCTACGTTGACCCTGAGTAAGTACAGAGCCAAATGTATTCCCTTACCTCGGTTATCATAAAGTTAGAACAGCGTTAGTGCACTGTTAGTGAATGTCTCAAATGTACGTAGGATTTGGAATGACTTGCCGGAGTCTGTGTTTCTTGCGCAGTATAGTCTAGAGGGTTTCAAGTCACTGGGATATAAAGATACCTAATGAACAAGTGTGCTCCAACCTCGTAACATCAGGCAGGATAGTGGTCAAACTCTTGTTCGGTGTGTTTAAAAAAACCGTTAAATACGTACAAACTGGTCTACGTTGATATACATCCACTTATGAATAGAACGCAAAGCATATGTATTCAATTCGTATTATTTATTAGGTTGTCCTTTTTCTTAAGGTTTCTTCCGACTCCACGTCTCGTCTTGAACGACTCAGCATATACTTTGGATTTCTACATAATTCATTGTTAATCTTATTTCTGTAATTTAACGTTATACGCCAAATGATTTTGAACTCTACTGCCCAGTGATAAAAATTACTAAGAATTAATGTAACAAGTGAGTTTTCTACGCTCCCAAAACGATTCGATTAGGGTATGAAGCACCAGTTTTTTTTAAACTAAGCTACGTGTCTCACAAATAGGCGAGTGCAAATCACATGAACCGTAACCGTATTATTTCAAAGGCCCCCCTGCTCTAATAAAGTGGGTTCTCCGCATTTCGAGCTGCCAACAGGCTCGACACGTATTCACGTCATAATTCAAAGGGAAATTTTTGCTTTACAAAAATGAGCAAATGCGCCGAAGCGACTGCCACCTTTGTGTGTACACTGGCGACCTAGTTCACACAAAAAGTACCATTAAAACATGATCTACACATAAGAACACAGACACAAGCCCAGAGCAATAGTTTCTGTACGAACTGTATACGTACCTCAAATAGCGTAGGTAAAAGTGGCAATGTTTGGTTAATAAAATGGAAGGACGTTTTGTTATTTGGATTGTCAAAATACGCAAAACGTTTTTTATTCATTTTACGAGGCTTATCTTTTTGTTCCTTCTTTTAGTATTTTTTTTCTGTCGAAACATTAAAAGTGCTACTTTTCGAGGGATTCATTTCTTACCGTCTGTTCAGAATCTTTTTTTTTTTTTGTTACCCTAATGAAAGCGTAAGTTTCGGACTACAAAAGCCCTCATTCAGAACTCTGGCGGAGCTTTTAAAGTTGCGCTGGTGAATTCCAGCGAATTCTTGATCGGAGTTTAATTCCTTGCCAAGTTGTGGTAGATGTACCTACATAATGTTACAAGTGCTTGTGGCAAACGACTCTTTAATTATGATTTCGGACGTGTTTTAAGTTTAAATATATTTATATGACCATTATATTTGCGCTTGAGTGTATTTAACCCTTAATCGGACTAGGTTAGGTCTCTAATTCTTCTAATTACCGACTAATCACATAAACCTGAGTGATGTTAATCATAAAATTTAGCTTTGAAGTGCAATGTGACATTATTGTTTAATGTTTAAATAGGTAGCCTGTAGTGTTACATACCTTATGTGATTATTCTCTGATAACATCCCTGATATCATCTTCACATAATTCCAGTGAAAACATTAAATAAGGTTAAAATTATGTGTTGGCAAGTGGGAATATACTATCCTTTTTTGATCAAGGGTTAAGCCATGACGTGACTACTCTATTTTATCCCCAAATTCCCACGGGAACGAAAAAACTCGGGAAACACCGCGCGGTACAGCTAGTGTGTAATAAAGCTTCGAATTGTGGTCATATTTAGTAATATGCAACGCCGTGTCTATATTATTTACCAGTGGCGTGCACTGGCTTTTACGACAAGGTAGGCAGTAATCCCCAAAGATTGACACCTATGTATAGGTAATTTGTCTTAAATATAGGTTACCTACATATCTACTCACCCACAAAACACAGGACCTTTGTTAAGCCTATTTCGTGAGTACGACAAAAAAAAATCTAGCAATAACTCTATTATTAGGTCGGGTAGCCAAAATACTAAGGTAGGCAGTGTCTTTTGCCTATATGGTGTGCACGCCACTGATATTTAGGTCTATGACTCTACCCCTTGTCACCCCCAGTTACTGCGGCACGTACATGAAGATGGTGGACACGGCGCGCACGTGCCTCGTGAAGCTGGACTGCGTGCTCGGCGACTGGCTCCCGTGGGAGATGCGCCCGGACGGCAGTCTGCTGCGCCTGCGACGGATACTGCAGTTCCCTCAAGGTAATCTCACCACTACCCAAGCCCTACCTACCTCTCGGCGTATGGGCCATTCTCTGGAGACGTGCGCATCTACTTGCGCCTGCCTCTTTTCAACGCACACGTTTTTTTGACTCCATACAAATTATCTTTATCCGTCCCTCAAGGTAATTGGGAACTTCTGTCTTATATTAGAATCTTCTGTCTTAAATTCATCATCAGGCACATGACGTCCACTGCTGGACGAGGGCCTCCCCCAATGATTTCCATGATCAATTGGTGGGAAATGCCTATAAACGTCACGCTTCGCAAGCGGGTTGGCGATCGCAGTGGTGTTGTGGTTTAAGTCATACAGAGCGCTGCTGCCCGGCCTCTGGAGAGTTCCCTCGGTCGCCTCTTAAGTTACGTTATTTGTTCTTAAGTCTTAATTAGTAATCTAATCCGAACACACCATTCGGCACTGGTAAATTTGAAATAGGTCCATATTTTACTAGCTGAGCAAACGTTGTTTTGTCAATATACAGTATTATCAGTATTTCCCTGCTATTGTATGCATGTATTATACATATAAATCTTCCTCTGGAATCACTTTATCTATCAAAGAAAATTGCATCAAAATCCGATGCGTAGTTATGAAGACAGAGACAAGGCAGACAGCGTTAGATGACTTTGTTTTATCTATTGAAGTACTATTGATATCGACTGTCGCTCCAGTGTTTTTTTTAGTTAATAATAAAGTATTAAAGCTGCCCCGATGTTTTATAAATACACTTACAGCAAACACGCCAAAAGTTTTGAAAACCGCTGTTAAAAACAAGAAAAAGAACCGACTTCATCCTGTAAATTTCTGAAGACTTTCGTAATTTTCTCATGAATTTCAGTGTCTGAATTGAGTTAAATGTTATAGGGATCAAACGGGAGACATCAGCTTTCAAATAAAATAAGAATCATCCAAATCGGTTCACGCAGTCAAAAGTTTTGTGATAACAAACATAAAAAAAATACCGACGATGTGTGAACCTCCTCCTTTTTGAAGAATAATAAATAAACGGCTAATCTGTCTGTATGTACATAATTATATTATTTACAAAATACAAAATAAATGTTCTTCATACGGTTTCAAGGTGGTGGTGAAGAGTGCCCGGTGGTGGCGGAGATGAAGCCAGCCAGCATCGACCCCAACGCGCACTGGGAGACCGGCCAGTGGGACGCCTGCAAAGTGGCCGTGGAGAAGACACGCACTGTCAAACCTGGTGAGTTCATAACGGTGTTAATAATAATAAAACTACTGTATAAAAATAAGTCGGGTTTTCCTCCCTGACGCTATAACTTCAGAACGCACGAACCGATTTCCACGGTTTTGCATTCGTTGGAATGGTATCGGGCTCCGTGAGGTTTGTAGCAAAGAAAATTTAAGAAAAATTTCAACAGAAAAGCGGGATAACGAAACGAACCCATCTGGTGGCGAAACGGAGTTCGCCGTGTTTGCTAGTATAATAATGAATTTTTACACACGGTCACCTGACCCCAAACTAGGATACCCTGTACTATGGGTGCCAGAGACTGATATACTTACATAAATACTGTCCTAGAGGCAGATGTCCTAACCACTAGTCCATGTCGGCCGGTGTTGTTGTTGTTTCAGAGAATCCCTGACGAGGGTATTGCCTTTACAAGTTTTCACCACGCCTCTATTTTGTTCTGTTGAATCGAAGACACAGCATCTAATCATGTTCATCGCTGTTTTCATTAGGATCACAGTGGAATTGAGAGTAACGAAACCAGCAATGTCCATCTTTTAGCGATGCAACTACCATAGTGTAGTAGATTAACACCCCCCCCCCCCCCACCGCAATAAACGCGTTATCACAGGTTATTACAGGTCTACTTGAACTGGTTATTCCGTATTTGACATACAACTGACAAGTTAAGTTGAGCTTTGTGTATCTTCGAAATAGCAATTGTGCCATTATTAGTAAGGCCCTTAGGCTCCAGGGCGCCAGGCTACACTGTGACATCGCAACGGCAAACGATGTGCATCGCTGCTTTACTACGGCCGATAGTGAAATGAGAGTAACGAAATGCGCGCAATGTACTCTCTACACCTTACGCAGTTACGCTTACATTGGGGAATTTTCTTTGACGTTTTTCTGACAGATTTTCGAGCGGAGAACTGTTAATCAAAGTTTGCCATTATTGTCATACTTTCCAAACAAAGTTTGCCATTAGGACTTAATTTGTGTGGCCACGCACAGAAATATCCCTGATTGTTGACTTAGACAATCTATGATTGTTACGGGTGAACAGATACTTTATCGTTGACCGCAGCTCAGCTTTACAATAGGTACAAACTTCATCATCATCATCAGCCCATACTTGTCCACTGCTGAACATAGGCCTCTCCAATTGCACGCCACTGTGATCTGTTTTCGGCTTCTCGCATCCAACTTCCGCCAGCCATCTTGCGAATATCATCAGTCCACCTTGCCTGAGGGCGTCCTACACTCCGTTTGCCGAGTCGCGGTCTCCACTCGAGAACTCGTTTTCTCCAACGGTCATCGGTTCTACGGCTAATATGGCCGGCCCACTGCTACTTCAGCTTGCTGAAAAACGATGAGTTACAAGACAAGACACGACAATACATTTATTTCCTATGTATATAATGCCAAGCACAAATAACACACACATAAAACAGAAAAGCAATATAAAAATACACAAACACAGATGAATAGGCACAGTGTGCCTGTGCTTGTCAGCGAAGAGGAGACTCCGGCTCAGCATCAAGTCACGGTTGCCCGTGACGCTGGTCTTCCGCCGGCACTCAGTGAGAGGGGCGATATACATCATAATTATGACGAATAGATAGACCAATATATAATCTTTAAAAAAATAAAATAAAATAGTTATACCTACACATACAATAAAATATGGACCATACATAAATTATAATTATATACAATTTCATATAAAACCATAATTAATACAAATAAAATAATAGTAATAAAATATTATGTATACATGAATGTACCCAAGTGTGTACCTAGCCAGCACAAACGGATGTTTGTGGTTTTTAGGTACAAACTTACCTGATTAAAATCTGACCGAGAGCCAACACCTCCCAGAATCTGAAGACGACGACGACTCGATGTACGACGACATAGACGACGAGTCCGACGAGTACGACGAGGAGCGCGTGGCGGCGCGCGCGCGGTGCGGCGGCGGCACGCAGCGGCGCGACGCGCACTGCGTCACCAGCGACCGCCGCGCCATCATGGACGAGAACTGCGCCCACCTGCCCATGCCCACGCTCGTGCAGCCCTGCGAGGTATGCGCGGCTGTTAACCCTTAATCAGACAAGGTTAAGTGTGTGTTCGGATAGATTTTGGACTCTATCGACATTTGTTATTCTAATTACCGACTCCATCACATAATCCCGGGTGATGATGTTTCTCATACATTCTAGCTTTTAAGTACAATTTGAAATTATCGTTTTATGTTTAAATAGGTATGTGTGTGTCTTTTAGTGTTACATACCTTATGTGATTATTCTGTGATAACTTGTCTGAAATCTTAAAGATAATTCCAGTGAAGAAATTCAATAAGGTTCAAAGTATGTGTTGGTCAAGTGGCAACATATTAGCCTTTGTTTGATTAAGGGTTAATAGGGAACGTGCACATCGACTGTGCTGCCAACTGGTGGCATCAATTCGAACGCTTTACCCTAGTTTAATATTTGACATTTACAATACGAGTAAATAAACATAATTTTATAAGTGAAAATACCTACATAGTATATGCCTAATAATAATGCGTTGTTGCATTCCCGGATGTACCAACGCATCATAAAAATGCAGTAAATCAAATGGCGTAAAATTTTATTACTTTCCAAGGGATTGTATTCACATGCCATGGTTATGTGAAAAACGGCAAAAGTAGATAAACGCAGTAAAAAAACATACAAAGTTTTAAAAGGATTTAGAAATTACTAATGATGTCACTAATTACTTAAAATAACTAGATAGGTACGTTTTGTAATTTGTAGCTAATACTACTTTTGTATGTAAACATAGCCTTTAAATCTGTTTACAGCAAACATTCGAACAATCATTCGATTTTTTGGCGAATGGCTTGCAACCTAAACCTAAAAATGCAAAAGACAATTTTAAGTTTCCTTTATTGCCCGCATAGTGTCTCTTCTGTCGCAGTTGTGCTGCCACCTATAGTTTGTGTACGGTCCCTATAACGATGTTTGTACTAGATATCACGGTGAGAGTTATTCAAAGAGACATGCAGGAGCTTAAGTCTTACCTTCTGCAAAGGCAGAGAATAATTACTATAGAAGTAAAATAATAATATATCATTACTGTTACTAATAAACTTCTTCATGGTGACTACAGGAAGAAGAAAGGCAACGGGGGTAGATCCCACTATTTCAATCCCTTCGGACGACTTCGACATTTTCTTACTTGTCCTCTCTCTTAAACTTGTCTCCGTCCTAACCTAACTCCTTCCTAATTCGTTTCAAGTAAAACTTGGTAAAGTTCTTATGTTTAAGTGAATGTTAGAGAAAAATGCATGATTCAAAGAGACGAGTTCAAAACATGTCGATATCGTCCAGAGTGGACATGAGTTAGGAACGTGTCAATAGGCTACTTTCATCTATCAAAATTAAATTATGAAAGTATGTTATTTATATACTTTCTACATTAAGAAGTAGGAGTATAACACTATTTTGATCAATAAATATGCGGTTAAATTTCCAAAATAAAATTCTGGTTTATTATCTGTATATCACGTGATCGAAAACGCCAGCCGCCATACTTGTCTCGTCAGTGACGTCATAAGAACAGAAACAGGTTTAGAAAAATAGTTCATGATACACAGTCACACACATTTGTTGCTGCTCTTCTGACGTCACGATAATGCGATAATGGCGGCTGTCGTTTGGGCGCGAAAATTATCGTTTAAATCTTAAACAATTTTTCTTTGCCTATATCGATATTATATCCAGGAAATAAAAATACCAGTTGACTATCAAATCGATAGGAACATCATAAAAAATGTTTGAAAAAAATGTGGAATAGCCTATTTTAAAAGAGAGCCAAAGTAAAGAAATGGCTAGTTAAAATAGAGACAAGCTGGGAAAGTGGCAAGATTAAGAAAATGTCGAAGTCGTCCGGAGGGTTTCATTTTAGTTGCTATGGTTACCAGTATCTTGCAGATCGTCGTATACGCAGCAGTACTTCTAGTTGTAGTAATTCGCGCAGTCAGGCCACTTGTCCTCATACATTTGATGGATTGTTGACATGATTAGACTTTTATTCGTCAAAAGTCTAGTCGGAACTCGTTATATTTTATGCCCATGCTTCAGGTTCCGTGTCCCAGAGACTGCGAGGTGGGTCCGTGGAGCGACTGGGGCCCGTGTCTGCCTGTCGATGGATGCCCCATATTCCCCGTGCAGCAACTCACTTCTACTGGTAATTTATCATCATCATCATCAGCCCATACTTGTCCACTGCTGGACATAGGCCTCTCCAATTGCACGCCACTGTGATCTGTTTTCGGCTTCTCGTATCCAGCTTCTGCCAGCCATCTTGCGTAGATCATCAGTCGTAATTTATCATATTGGCTGAATAATAATAACATTCCTATGTTTCGGCAGAAATAATATAGCTAACTTCCATTGTGGTGGCAAGAGTGCTGACCAGAAACCGCACAGCGAGAATAATGTAGACTAACTCATAGCCAGAAAGTATAATAATGTCTTGGGTACTGGTGGAAGATCAGCGCTGAGAGTATGGTGTTAATCCACGTCACTCCCAGCACACGCTGAATCAGAGCCCTTTTGCATTTGCCACGTCTAACCCGACATTTTTTTACTTGTTATTTTCTGTGTTTGTTTTTTCTTATTGTTAATTTTCTTTATTTTGTAATTGTTTATGTGTCAAATGTGAATGAATACATAAATAATATGTCAGCTAAGTCCCGAAGTACCTACCACCGATGATACAGCAATTTGTATCACTGATGACTCTATTTAATAGCACTAAACTTCAAAGGAACATACTTCATGAATGATCTGAGCAAATTTCCTCCAAATGTGGAACCGCCAGGATGTGGAATGACTTGCCGGAGTGTTTCCTGTGCAGTATAGTCTGAAGGTCTTCAAGTCACGGTTTAATAGGTATCTAATGAACAAGACTGCATCGCTGCTTAACTTGAGCCACGATGTTGGTCCAACGCTTGTTCACTGTGTTTAAAAAAAACATTACCAACGTAATAAAAGTTTAAAACGGGTATTACGGCGAGAAACTTGACCAAAGATTCAGCGAAACTTCGTTGTTTGTCCGATGTTTTGACACAGTTACATGTGCCGTGGTCATGAGCTGACGTAATATCCATATTTAAACTTTCATTATAATGTCAATGCGCGTTTCTTTAATAACTTAAAGAAAAAAGAAAGGACTTCAACCAGTATAATTTGATATATATGTGGTTTTCTCATGGATGCCATTGTCGGAACTGAACCAAATTTATATGGGACCAAACAGGAAGCACCAGCTTTCAAATTAAAACATCAAAAATCGGTTCACCCAGGCGAAAGTTTTGAGGTAAAAATCGATCCAACATTGTTGGATCGGTTCATTCGGCATCGTTCATTTTAACTCCGAATGAACGAAAAATGAACGGTCTGAACACAGAATGAACGTTCACTCAGATTCTTCGTCCTTGATCAAATGTTTACAAATTAAACTTATTCCAAGAGACACGACTTCATTCGACGACATATTGACAGAAAAAAGTAGTGAATGTTCATTTCTATATCATTTCATCTTAGCCGTGTGAACATAGAATGAAAGAAAAATGAAGCATTCACTCGAGTGCATAATCACTCGAGTGAACCGTCTGATACCG